>KZ454830.1:1513169-1630091 GCA_002786265.1 Apostasia shenzhenica
AGGAGAGAGGGAGGGCAAGGGTATAATGGTAATTTTGTATATTTTTTAATAATAAAAAAATTAAAAAGGACCCAGATGATATTTTTGAAAACTTAGGGACCCGAATGATAGGATTTTAAAAACATGGACCTGTGTGATATTAACCCCTAAACTCAGGGACCTGGGTGAAATTTGCCCTTTAAACTTTTATACTCTATACTAATAAAAATATTTATAAGCTAAACGCACCACAGCAACTTTAACTTCATTTGGTCGTACCCATAGCTCTTTATAACATTATAGATGATTCTAACAGGTCGAGTCATAATTAGCCAGAATCGTCCCAAAATGACCAGCCGAGTAACTAATTTAGTCAATTTTCAGGTTAGATAAGTTATTCACATTTATTGATCATTCAAATATCTAATCGAGTCAAATTTCAGCCGAGTCACTAAACTCATTTGCTAGTTTATGGCAAATGAATCGTGGTATGAAATTCATTTCATTCGTTAATGAATACCTCATGTAAATGGGCTAAAGCCCAATAGGCACAGACCCAGGCCCACGGGCTGCCAACTTTGTTCCAAAATCGTAGATATTCGAGTATAAATATACATAGTATACGTATAAATTCAATTTATAATATTATGCATAATATAAGAAATAGTGTGATATGTAAATTAAAATAAATGAAAATGATAATTAAATTCAGCTTCATACATATTAAATTAAAATCGAGTAATATCAAATTCGGCTTAAATTTTGAATGTTTGGGATCGTCATGTTCTTGAATCCTAATTAGGAAAACTCGATTAAAAATGTAATAAAGTGTGAGAAAATTAAAAAAAAAACACAGTTTTCAAACACGAAGAAGTTATAATGCATAGCACATTTTTCAAAAGCTCTTAGTCCTCATTTGGTTCGAATTTTTTTTTAACATAAGCAAAAAATTAATTTATTTTTTAAATTTAATATCAAAAAAATTTATTTTAATATTAGAAAGTACATAAAATGTAAATAAAATTGATTTTAAGATTTGTATTTGTGTTGGATGTATAATAAAATTAATTTTACAGTTGAAATTTATATTGAATCAAACAAATGTCTTGAACCAAACAAGGCCTTAGTATTGAGCTCACGAGGTGGCTTGGCCCTATTTGGCGCGAGTACTAAATCAGAACCAAAATGATACTAATTTAAAAAATAATAATAATAATAATAAATAATAAATAATAAATTTTAATTATTATTCTACACAAATTCTAATATAAAAAAATATTATTTTACTTTACGTACTCAATAATTTTTCAATAAAAAATTAATTTTATTTTACATCCTAGACCAAAATACTCAATTCGAATATTTTAGTCTAGGATGTGAAATAAAGTATATACTTTTATTAAAAATTATTGAGTATGTGAAGTAAAATAATATTTTTTTATATTAAAATTTATGCAGAATGATTAAAAAATTTTATTTATTATTATTATTGTTATTTTTTAAATTAGTATCACTTTGCTCCTGATTTGATCCTCACGCCAAACTGGGTGTTCCCTCATTTTCAACTTAAAGAAAAACCATTTAAAATAGTTGTTAGTTAATAACATTGACAAAATAATAAAAAAAAAAAGCTAATAAAAATAAGCTTTTGTTATTTATATTTGACATTTTTGATTTTTAGTTTTAATATTATTACTGTTTCATTTTTGGCACGAGTGCAGTGTTTTAGAATGATTCACTTTTACTATAAAAAAATAAAAAAAAATAATTTATATATACGGAAAAAAAGATGAGAAATAAGTATATACACGAGAAAGATAAGGTAGCTTCAGTTGAGGATAAGTTCAAAAAAAGTCTGCTTAAATGATTTGAATATATAAATCATAAGTCGATAGAAACTCCAGTAAGGAGAACTAAGTTATTGAATTTTGCTAACGTTAAAAGAGAAAGAAAAAGACTAAATAAGACATGACAAGAAACAACCTACCTCACATATTTGGTAGCCAACCCTACCTAGTAGAATAAAAACTTAATTGTTATTATTATTGTATTAGAGATCATTAAATCCAACTTTCACTAATTTCAATACTATCGCCCTCTATCTATTTTAAGGGGTGTTTGGTTCAGTGTTGTTTCAATGTCAATGTTATTTAGAAGTTATGTTATTTAAATATTATTGCTATTCATCAATGAACATTTGTTTAATTCAATGTTACGGTATTAGAAAATATCAATGCTATTCAAATTATTTTTTGTTTAGTTTGAAATTATTGACATTATAATAACAAATTGATGGTGTTGGTGACATCTAGATGTCAGCGTGTAATCACATTTTTGTAATTAATTATAATATTATTTAAAAATGTTATTAAATTAAATAATTACTTTCTAAAAATAACATAACATTGAGATAACACTGAATCAAACGCCCCCTTAAACGCAAGTCGGCGTCAATATGCCACCTACAATAGAATACAAAAGATGAGTTATATTGTTAATGATAACTTATAGCCAACTAATGCACTATGATTTTATTTTATGCCGCGTGGATGAGTCACCGTCTTTTGATAACGACCATGCATAAAAGAATATTAAAGAAGCCACAGTTGCTTTAATTCTAATAGTGTAGATTACGGTGTCTGAATTTTAATAAATTATTAAATAATTTTTCTTATTTATTATTAATAATTTTTTTTGAAAATTACTATTATACTCTTTCTCCTCTCTCTTCTCCTGATCCCCACGCACGCGCGAGGCTGCGCAGCCGCCGGGTGTGTGCAACCCACCGGCGGCCGCGCGGCGTGTACGACCCACCGACGGCTGCGCGGGGATCAGGATGAGAGAGCGAAAGAGGCGGCATCTCTCTCTGCTCTTGATCCTCGCGCATGCGCGAGGTCGCGCAGCTGCCAGTGGGTCGCACACGCCGAGTTGCTGCCAGGCGAGTCCGGCGACCGCGCGACCTTGCTCGTGCTCAAGGATTCTAATATTGATGATATTACGAAGCTTCTTCCCTCCATTGAGTTCAGTTCTCTTACATTAGGTCTTATTTGGTGTAGTACTTTATCACCATTAAATTATGTAAACCATATTTGGAGTATAATTATAACATTTCAAAAATTTAGATTAATTGATGTATATTATAAATTAAAATTTATATAAATAAATTTTAAAAATAAATAATATTTACGATATTTTGGATTTAGAAATTCGTTATATATATGCTTATTTATTTGATAGTACATCAGTTATAAATTTTTATTTGATATTATTTATAATATGATTTAAGTATGCATAATTGCTATAGTTATTACTATCATATTATTTGTCCATTTGAGATAGGTTCATGTATATTATTATGTATATATATGTAATAATTTTTTTAAATCTCAAGATAACAAATTTATAATCATGAAACTTATTAAATATTTTATGTAGCTCATAGCTAGTTGATATCTCTTACTGTTTTCGGTAATATATTTTACAGGTTTAACACAAGCATAAGAGAAATAGGTGAGAGACAATTAAAAGATTATTTTAGATTATTTATATTTAAGATCTTATATTTATTTGTGAAGTAATGTAATAATTATATATTGAGAATAGATTTGTATTAAGATGTAGTAGAATTATTTGAAAATAAAAAAAATTGCATAGTAACCGAAGTAAAAGCCGAGGTCATCACAATATCCTACACGTGATAACGTAAGATCAAAACATGTCGCGATCAAAAGGCGTACATGTAGCGCTCTAGACTACTACATCAAACTAAACTTTTTGTAAATTTCAAAACCTTTAACTAGCTCGACATTTTGATTCTTCATGTAAGTTTTTTTCTTCTTTATTATTTTATCCAATTGATTATTCCTGAATTTTAGTGTCTAACAATCACATTTTTTTTAAAATAACACAATTATTTTTGTAAAATAATAATTTAAAAAAATTGTTGCATTCTCTAATTATTTTATAGAAGCAAACCAATCACGTCTTGCACAAAAATATAAACGACACACGATTAAATACATGTGCAAAGATGTACATTAAGTTATATCAAATATATTTTGAAGGTCGTTCGTGTTAAGGGAATTTTATTCCGACCAAACATTTGGCGCCTAATCATAAGTCATCACATGCACGATGAGGCCCACTTTGTGCATGTGTGACGAGTTATAATTGGATAGTTGAATGTTCGATTGGCCTGAATTTTATATTCTTCTTAGGGTAAATTGATTCCTTCGATTGGATTTTTATGTTGCGTTGCCTCTAAGCTCAGTATAAATTACCTTCTTTTACTTTCTAATGTGTTGCGTTGTTTCGAAATTAAGTCTGATGCAAAAGAGTAGGACGAGTCGGGAGTGCTTTTTGGTTTTCAAAAATTACTATTCAAAATAATTCCTTTAAAATAGATGTTTTCTTCAAAAGGATCTTTCAAAATAGCTAAAAGAATTTGAAAGAAATAAATTCAGGATTTTTAAAAGTTGAGATTGGTTTATAATGACTATTTAAACTCAGGAACCCAAATGCAATTTAGCAATTTTCTTATCTTCCAATAATTTAATTATCAAATTAGTGATTTAAATATTATATTTAATTAAACGGATAATTACCTACATGCTACATCATTTCACTTTATTTATGCGTTATCCATTCATTCTTAGTTAATTACGCTATGTACACTCAAAACATTATAAAATGTTACATACACACAATTTCAATTGTTTTCATTATAATAAGTAATTATAATTTTCCAATAACCTAACTATAGTTAGGTTACAAAAAATTTGAACCGTTCATCATATTATTTTAAGGATATTTAAATATATTTTGAGTGAAAATCTTAAAACTTTAATGTTTTGGTTGTGGTAAGGGAAGGAAACATCCGCGATATGAATTGATTTTAGGACAGATCAGCGCTTTAGTGTGACATCGAGGAAGAAAAAAAAATGTACTATTAAGGGTAAAAATATAATTTTAAAAATTTACTAACGAAATATTTTTTTTTCAAATAGATTTTGACTAAATTTTAATTTAAATGTGTGTATGTAAGATTTTATAATAAATGAATAATGCATAAATAAAGTGAAATAGTGTGGCATGCAGGTAATTATCCCTTTAACTAATTTAACGAGCACTTATTTATTAAGGCAAACCGCGTGAATGAATAGTACCAAATCCCATGCAAGATGCTCATATTAATTTATTATAAATGAGCACTCAAAACTTAGGACAGAGTAAGCTTCACTCCACGGCAAATATTCATTTTTTATATCAAGTAATTAATGTTAATTTTTTTTAAAAAAAAGGATAATTAAATTAGAAAATAAAAAATTGTATGCTAAATTTGAAGAAGAAAGTTGCCTGATGTTTACGTTGTTTCATTTGATGGAATATATTTTAAGCATATTTTAAAAAAAAATTATATGAAAAAAAATTATTTTATTATTAAAAATAAATAACAACCAGGTCTCTGAATTTAAAAATTAATAATGCACAGGTCCACGTTATAACATCAGGGTCTATGAATTTTAATAAATTATTAAATGATCTTTTATTTTTATTTTTATTATTATTTTTTTAAATTATCACTATACCCTTTTCCCTCGTTCTCTCAGGTTTTAAGAGAGGATGAGGGGTATAATGATAATTTTTTAAAAATTTAAAAAATAAAAAAATAAAAAAAACTCAATTGATAATTTTTTAAAATTCAGAAATTCGATATTATAATTTTAAAAAATTAAATCTGTGTGTTATTAAGCTTTAAATTCAAGAATCTAGGTGTAATTTATCCTTAAAAAATTGTATGTGAATAAAATTAATTTTTTTATTAATGTATATAATATAAAATAATATTAATTTTAAATGTTAAAATTTGTATAAAATATTAAAAGTTGACACTAAGAATTATTTTTGCGATCTTATTTTTCCAATTGTAATTAAACTCATTTTTTAAATAATAATTTCATAATTTTTATTTATTTAATATGACATTATATTAAGATTCGCATGTATTAAGATAAATTGCCTCCCGAGTTTCTAAATTAGAAGTGTACTTACAAATTAATTCTAATTTTTTAAAATTTTGTGATTTCATTTTTTTAATTATTTTTTTGTGAATTTTGATGATTTTCATTCGAAAGGAGTAGGAAAAAAAAGGGATGAATCAAGCTCGTGAACCTAATAGTGCCATCATACTGCACCTCCTCGATTTAAGTTGGGATTAGTTTGCGATAGCCCTCTAGTTCAAGAACCCAAATGCAATTTATCCTATACATTATTATTGTTATGATAATCTATATATATATAATACATAAAGGCATACTTTATTCAATATTTTATGATTAAATCAATAACTCAATTAAAATCAACTCAACCAATGTTCAGCTCTAAATCAAATAAATTTTCTCAACTTCAATCCAAATCTGCTCATATTATAAACAACCAGCTTGAAATAGATCAGCTCACATCAATTTTTTTTTTACAATATATATATATATATATATAATACTTATATATTATTTAAAATGTCATATTTTCTATTTAATATCAAAATGTTAATATTATCTTCCTATAATTTCATTATTTTAAAAATAATATTTTTTTTTTGTATATTAGCCAAAGGCAGTGAAAACAAATATAAACTTCTACTAAATTGCATAAGCATGTCTCATTAGATAGATGATGAGATTGCTCGTCTTCTTTCTCACACATCGTATTTATTTCTCTTGCACTACTTTACTCGATAGGAGGTGCATAATCTTATTCATTTATGTAGTAAAAAATTTTATTTTGTGTAGCATGCAAATTATACATTAAAAATGCTAAATTAGATAAAAATGATACAATATTTTCTAAAAATATTAAAATTTGAGAGTTTTATGTGTAATCATATATTTAGTTAATTTCATTTTCGGCTCACCCGATAGTGAGTATGATCTATCTAAAATCACAATTTTATCGTACGAGTTCAATTTTGAGATTAAATATCGTCTCATTGGGGGCTGGGGCGGGACGGGTTAAAGTAGTGTGATTTCTAAATTAATATCCGTAATTATTGACTAAGGACATGTAATTATTATGCAGGAGCTTTTGGATTTGATGTACCAAACGGATAAGGTTTGGTACCTACAGAAATAATGACCAAAAAATAGTAATAAAAATCATAATTAGATCTGGTAGTTAGCCAAGAGTCAACTCCCAGCATGATCACAGAAGAAATATATACTATTAAGTTCAAATAAATAAATAAATAAAAGCTAAAGTCTGACATAAACGCGAAGGCCCACATGAAATGCACATATGAGAAGGTAAGTAGCATTCAAGTGCAGCGTAGGATGGCCATATGCCGAAGGGCCTTATTGAAGACCCTAAGTCGAACCATCCGAGCACGGCATAAGTACAAAGTGATAACTTTCATACAGCTTTAAGATAGTATGGCTAGGTTGTATACAGTGGCAAGACCTCAAACTAGGGGGTCAAATAAACTATTTATAATAATATTATAATAATTTAAAATTATTTAAATTATAAAATAAAAAAATTAAAAATTCTTATTATATTTCATTTAAAATGAAAGATTTTGATTTAAGAGTTTTGTTGGATACCTCAAATAACTAACTAATAAAATAGCTACTCATAAATTAAAATTTTAATACATTAGATTATTCAATAAATTAAGTGTTAATCCATTAAATAATTTAGTGAATTAAAAATCTAAATTATGATAAGTTAATTGATTATCTATTAAAGATATATAATAATTTTTAATTTTAAATATAAGATACGTAAACAAATTTTTTAAGTTTAATGAGTTTTCACTAATATAAAGTCTATTTATATAATTTATATGTTGAATAATTTTTGAAAAATGAAAATTATAAATTATCTAAATAATTTGTTAATTTTATATTTTTTTAACTTATTATCACAATTTATGATATGATATTTATTATATGAAATTCGGACTGAAATAAAAAAAAACTTAGATATGTATTTAAAAAAAAAAAACTCAGGGGGTGCAATTGCACCCCTGAGTACCATGTGGCTCCGCCACTGGTTGTATAGCCCGTAAAGCCCATGCGAACAGGGCTGCCTTAACTTAAAGTACAACTGCCTTCTCGGTCATATTGAGAATGGGGCCCACTTGTTTGATATGACGGCCACTAGCAAATCATAGACGTAAAAGGGCATTTTTTGTGATTTGCATTTTCTTTTCTCTAGTGAAACCTTTGAGTCGCCATAGCTCAGGCGTCATGGTTTTCCCGCTCAGGTGATTTTCATGTAATAAACCTCTTCCCATCGTTCGATCTCACATTTTTCTTGTATCAACAGTCCACTATATTTATGATTATTGTAATATCTTGTAATTCAAATTTAGAGATATTATGTTTTTTAATTTTTAAAAATTGTGTGACATGACGATTTCTTAAAAGATCGCCCATCTCAGTGCTACTCTAGTCTAAATACTCTTAACTAAAAAGTTCCTTATCATTAGTTTCACGATTTTATCCTAAAAGGTACCTGATCATATTATCTGCTTATACAATTTAAGATCTTTCTTTTTTTTTCGATATTGAACGATTCATTTATGTGATATTCTCACTACTATTTATTGACCTAGAAGATAGTCATGAGCCGCACTTTGCTTTAGTGATTTTTTTTCTCATACGATATTACCCGGCAATCACTCTCTGCTCTTTTCCATCACGGGCATCACAATTATACGACTTCGCATTTTAATTTTCTGAATTTATCATATTTCATATTTAGAATTTCATAAATAAAATGATTAGTTTAGCTATACTTGGACATTATAATCCCATTAGTAGGAATTGATTTCCACATTTTTAGATTATTTATGCATTTTGGTGCCTTGACTATTTGAATTCATATCTTAGGAGATACTTAGCTAAATGTAATCAATATATTAGTATTATTTTGAACATCTTTTATAGATTATTATTTATTTTATTCATAATAATTATTAGATATTATAAACTTAAAATAATTTATCTTTAAAACAAATATTTGTATTTACTTTCTAATTACATTGAAACGGTCAATAGAAAATTTCAACAAAGAGAAATTAATGTAGTTTTTTAGTGACATTATCATTAAGTTGTTAAATAAAAAATATAATTAATTTTTCAAATGATTAAAAAAAGAGAGAATAAGTTGATTAATTTAAAAATAAAATAAAATTTATATTTAAAAAAAATATGTGAGGGTTCAAGCTGTTGCTTTCATCAAAAAAAAAAAAAGATGCCACTAAAATTTTCACACATATTATAAATATAAATAAATATATATATATAGTACGCATAAAGATATAATATAGGGTAAATTACATCCAACCTCTGAAATCAATAGAGTTATAAATAGGTTTTAATTTATATAAATTTTCGATTTTAATTCATGAGGTTATAAAACTGCTGCAGTTTTGGTTTTTTTTTTTTAGATTTTCATCTTTTTTGCAAGCATTTCATGATAAAAAGCAAAAATTAGATCTCTTTTATCAAATTTGATAATTTATATATTTCACTCGACCTTTATACCACTCTATTTTCACTCTCTTTTAAAAATTTCAAAAAATTTAAGATTTAATTTTTATCATCACTTGCTTTTTTTGCGCTAAATTATATATATATATATATATATATATATATATATACAAATAATAATAATAATAATAATACAAAATTATATTTTAAAAAATCAAAATAATAACCATTGGAAATGATTTTATGACATAATGGTAAAATATTAACAATTATATTTAACTTTGAATCAAATGACGTGTTTTTATAATCTCAAAAGCTAAAATTGAAATTTTTAAAAAATTGAAACCAACTTGTAATGCTTTTTAGAAGGCCCCAGAGCAATTTAACCTATAATATATTTAAATTCCAGAATTTTTATATTTTAGTATGAAAAATGTTGAAAAAGTTTAATTTGCAGATCAATGTAATTTGAATTCAGTACGTTGTTGTAATAGTAATCTTTTTTCAAAATTTAATTGTAATTGTGATATTTAGGGGTAAAAAAAAATACGAGTGAAATTAAAACTAAAGTCAACCTTTAACTTCGATTGAGAGGGATCAATCCAATTAGTTTGCAAAGATCACCCATAATTTTTTAATTAGATTCCAATTAGTTCGCATTAATCACTAATTATCTTCATAATTGTACATCATTTTATATTATTATAAATATTAGGTAATGGAAGCAACTAAAATTAGTTTAGCTGTGTTTGTTTAATAAATTAAAATTAAGGATCAACTAATTGTATCCGGATCGGGAGGAGAGAGAGGGACAGGGGTAAAACAGTAATTTTAAAAAAATTTAATTATAAAAAAATAAGAAAAATATCCATTTGATAATTTATTAAAACTCAAGAATCCCGATGTTATAATTTTAAAAACGTGAACCTGTGTGATATAAACGTTAAACTCAAGGACCTGGGCGTAATTTGCCTATGTGACTCCCATGGCCGAAGAGGGCGGAGAGTGATCGCCGAATGATACCCTAAAAAAAAGAAATCACTAAGATAAAGTACGACTTTTAGCAGGCTTCTAGGCCGAATAGTGAGTGGTGAGATGGACACAGGAATTATCGTGGCACAAGAATTATCATCTCACATCAAAAATGAAGGAAAATCCTAAATTGTATAAGTAGATAACGTGATCTCAGATATATAGTAGAAGTGATATTTGAGGCAAAATCGTGAGACTAATGATGAAAAATTTTATAATTAAATATACTTGAGTTAGAGTTCAATGTTATTAGTTCAATTTCTATTGACCATGTTTAGTCAAAAATAATTGGGATCAACTTTAGAACCTATTATTTATTAGGCTTTTAAGGTGGAACGCTATTTTTATAGGTGTGTTTTATATATACACAACATCGCCTTTTATTTATCCATGTGGGATTAATTTTTCTCTTAATCTTCTTAAATTTTCTTAATGATACACTTTTTACTTTCCTTTACAGATTTTTTTTTAATTTATATTTGAGATAATTATACCTAGATTACTTAATAGATGTTATAATCACATATTTATATATAAATAATAAATAATTAAATATATCTATTTAATTTAATTATTGCTCATGTTTCAGTTTAATAAACTCGATTGGAGTATGATTCAAGTTAAATATCTATTCAAATGGGCCAAACTCTCACCCCCTACTCATAATTTGGCTTGTCAAAGAATCAAGCTCGAGTCAGGTCGACCCCAACCAGAATCCGAATCTATATATATTGGATTAGGTCATTGGTCAATCCAGATCCTCTCAGGTCGGAAATCAGATCGAGTCAAAATTCAAGTTTTTGAATTTAATCTATTTACAATAAAAATTGTTATTTTTAAGTATTTTTTATAGTCAAATTTAAAATAATATTAAATTTATTAAAAATAAAAAATGAAAAAATATTAAATTTTTATGAATTAATTAAATATTTTAATATAAAAATTAATATTTATAATATATATATATATATATTGTGAACTATAAACTTATAAAAGTAAACTATTAAAATAAGAGCACTATAAATTATAATTTATTAATATAATTTGTAAGAATTTTTTATTAATTAATCATAATAGCACTCTTTAATTAAGCCTTCCCACAAAAAAATTATTGGCTACAACATATCCATGTATGAACAACAAATTTAATTACATAAATGGGTTAGATTTTAAATGGATCGGGTCAATAGTGATTCATATTTGATCTATTTATTTTTAAACGGATCAGGTTAGTAAATGAGGCGGGTTAACGGGTAAAAAAAAATCTATTTGGGAATTTAATTGAATCAAAATTTAGATCGAATCGGGTCATGATCTAGATCGATAGGCCTACCCATAATCTTATAGCCGGCAAGTTGGACTGATTACTTACAAGAGAGTTAGCATTTCCCCTCCCGAATTCGCCGGCGGTCAACCGTCCCCCTCACGAAGTCTATTCTCTCAAAACAAAAGCAAGAAGTTCCGGAGAGAGGATCGGAGAACGAAGCCAATCTCTAGAGAGACGGAGAGATTCAGAGCCACCGCCAGGAATCGTATCGACAATCCCAGTGATCTTGATGGCAGGAGGCGGCCGGCGGCGACCCGACGGCGGAACCCAATCGGGCCGGAGACGATGAGTAAACTCGGACGGGCGCTCGTCCGGCCGCACCTGCCGTGGGTCAGCGTCGCCTTCCTCCGCCGCCTCCTCCGCCTCCTCTGGCGCCACGTCATCGCCTGCTCCTGCTCCCCCGCCGCCACCGCCGCCGAGTCCGTCCCCGACGGCGACTACCCCTTCCGGTACCGCCGGCTAAGCAGGGGCTTCTCCCAGGACGAAGACGTCGAAAGCACCGCTGCGCCCCCCATGGCTCCGCCGACGCCGCCGCCTCCCCTTCGCACGGACGCCGAGGACGATCCCGATGACCTCGTCTCCCTCAAAGTCAGCCTCCTCGGCGACCGACGGATCGGAAAAACAAGCTTCATGGTCGGTAGGACTAATTTGCAATTTTGATAATGTAAATTACAATATGGTCACTAATTATCTCATTAATTATAATTAGGTTAAATATGTGGGAAAGGGTGAGGAGAATCAGGGATTGCAGTTGACTGGATTGAATTTAATGGATAAAGTTTTCTTTGTGAGGGGAGCCAGGATTGCTTTCAGCATTTGGGATGTTGGAGGTAATTAACCCACGAAAATTATTATTATTATTTTACTAATTTTTCTATTATTTGTTTCTGATTTATATTTCATTCTATATATGTTTTAAGGTGACGGTCAATTTCTCGATCACATTCCATTGGCTTGCAAAGATGCGGTGGCGATTCTAATAATGTTCGACCTGACTAATCGAAGCACACTGAACAAGTATTTTATCGAATAAATTCAAATTTTGATTTTTTTTTGATAAATATTAAAGTTTTGGTTTTTATTGTGCAGTGCAATAGATTGGTATATGAGAGGAAAAAAGTGGAACAAGGTAATTAATTCAGTTGAAGAAATATTTCAATATGATTAATTTAGGAGTTTAGATATTGAATTTTTTTTTAACTGAAAAAATATATTTTAATGTGATTTTAGACAGCTATTCCAATCCTAATCGGCACGAAGTTTGATGACTTTGTCCAGCTCCCGCTACACATGCAATGGGCCATCGTAAATGAGGTAATTAATATATCAACTTACAGAACTAATAATTAATTTAAGAAGATAATCAAAATAATAATAGTAATAATTTTATTTTATCCATCTATTCTTATTTAATTATATTATGCATACTCAAAATATTATAAAATCTTACACACACTTAAATTAAAACTCAGTCAAGATTTATTTGAAAAAAATATTTCGTTAATAAATCATTAAAATTATATTTTTTTATCTTTAATAGTACATTTTTTTTCTTCTAAAGCACTGATCTGTCCTAAAATCAATTCACGTCGCGGATATCTCCTTCCCTTACCACTACCTAAACATCAAAGTTTTAAGATTTTCACTCAAAATATATTTAAATATCTTTAAAATAATATGATGAACGGTTCAGATTTTTTGTAACCTGACTATAGTTAGTTAATTGGAAAATTATAATTACTCATTATAATAAAAAAAAGTAAAAGTATGTGTATGTAAGATTTTATAATGTTTTGAGTGTGCATAGCGTAATTAACTAAGAATGGATTGGTAACACATAAATAAAGCAAAATGGTGTGACATGTAGGTAATTATCCCTAATTATTATTATTATTGTTATTATTATTTTATATGTTTTTGAAAATGGATCATTTAAGGCCTTGTTTGGGGTAAATTAATATTTTATTAATATTTTAAATTTATTATAAATTTTAATAATTTTATTTCACATCCAACACAAATTTTGATCTTAAAAATCAATTTTATTTTAGATCAAATATACATTTTAACATTAAAATTAATTTTATTTTATATTTTATGTACATCCCAATATTAAAATAAATTTTTTTCTATCAATTTTATAAAATAAAATATTTTTTTATTCAAAAATAACTTCTAACTAAATAAAGCCTAAATGTATTATATTTTGAAATATAATCCAAATTATTAAAGGGACGATATTTGGCTTAATGTCTTTAACTAACATCTCATAAAGTGATGATTTTTTTAAAAATTATTCTGTTTTTTTCTCCAAGACTGTTAATCTAATTAATATTAAATCAAACAAAAAATTTTGATTTTAAAACACAGTGAACTAAAAGGGTTTTTTAGATATTTCTATTTACTTGTGGCCTAAATACTTTTCTCTATGTTCTATTTTACATTATCCATTTTGATTTTTAAAAATTATACGACATTAGTATCTTCTAGAAAATCACTTATCTCAATATTATCTCAGCTTAAATATGTTTAATTGTGAAATTTTTATTGTTAGTATAACATCTCATGATCTAAATATAGAGATATTGTCTGCATTAGTTTTAGAGAACTAGTATTTTCCAAGAGATTATCCATTTCAGTACTACTCCAGTCCAGCACACTTAACTACAAAGTTTATAATCATTAGCCTCATAGTTTTTTCTCAAAAGGTGCCTCGACTATTTGAGATCATATTATTTACTTATACAGTTCAAAAACTCTCCTCTTTTTTTAATATAAAATGATTCATTTTTATGTCCCTCCATCTAGAAGTCTGCAAGGAGCCTTTCTTTATTTGGGTGATTTCGATTCAGTCACATGGTCGTCACCTTGTTGATCACTCACTGTCATCTTCTATCTCAAGACCTCACAATTAGTTTTATGATTTTTTTTTCATCCTGCGCTTTTATTATTTATGATCACATTACTTACTTATACAGCTCAAGAACTTACATCCCTTTCGAGTGATACAATTCATTTTTGTGTCCTCTCACCGCTCATCATCCAATCTAAAATCTTGCTAAGAGCTACACTTTGCTCCACTAATTCTCTTCATTCGGAACATCACCTGATGATCACTCTCCGCTCTTTTCGACAATGGTTCATCGCAATATTTAACGTACATATATTATAATTGGCACGTACCATTTTAGCACAAAAGTACCAATGATTGGTCAGTGATAATTCATTTTCAAAGAAGCCAAAAGGTATGTTGAGGAGTCGTATTCATAAATGCTTAAAGATGTTGATCTTAGAACATCAACCTATTACTAAAAATTGGTCATAGTTACAACTTTTTTAGGTAAAAAATCAATAAAATGGAGTTTGGTGCTGCTTGAATTTAGATTTTAGCTCAACTCGTTTGAATAAACTCGAGGTTCAATTTGGTTTTTTATGCTTCGAAATTATCACATCAGTAATACGTAGGGATGGCTAGCGGACCTGAACCAACTGGATCTGATAATATTTGGAATCGGACTGAATTGGTCTTAGAGTTCGGTCCTACTGAGTTTAAAGCCATTAGAAACATGATCCAAACTTGTTCTTGGTTAAGTATTTTTTATTAAAAAATTATTAAATTTTTATTTCTTTCTATCATTTGTTGATTATAAAAATAAACACGTGTTGTGCACCTGTTAATTTTCCTTTCTTTTTTTTTTAAGGGTGGTTAATTTTCTGTTAGGGTAAATTGCATCTGGGCCCTCAGGTTGAAATAGTATTGCAATTTGATACTAATATTTTATAAAGTTTAATTGAGTTCCTAAAATTGCAAAAGCTTTACAATTTTAATCTCAATTAAGATATGATTGCTACCAATTTACTAATATGCTTTAATATTATTTTCATTTTTTTAATTTTATGTTATTTTGAAATATATTTTTAAAATATTTATATTTGTATTTTTAATTTTAAATTATTAATGCAAAGCAAACAAGAGGTAAGATTAATTAAAATTTTATATTTTTATTAAATTTTAAAAAATAGTGAGAATAAAAGAGTATAACGATCCCTCAAAATATATAAATAATTCAAATTAATTAAAAAAAAATTAAATTTAACATTTTATATTAAAAAAAGTTAATGAAAATGAAGAGATTCTAAAAAAGAGATTAAAATGTAGCACTTTTACAACTTGAGGGGCCTAAATTGAGTATTTTAAAAAATTAGAATTAATTTATAATATTTTTCAGACTTCAGGGTCCCATATGCAATTTGCTCATAACAGTGAGCTGGTTCCCAATTTTATATAATTTATATTAATTATTGATTAATTTTTATTAAATGGATGGCATGATTTAAGTTGATTAAATACATAAAGATATTTACACCTAATATTTTGACCGAAAAATAAAAAATTAATCAAAATCAGATTGACTTCAGCTCTAATTGAGCTTGAATCAATAATAAACGAGCTAGGCATGCTCGGATCTAGATCGGACCAAACTCTTTCTGTTGGTATTATGGAGCCAAGATGAAATCGACTTGAAATCAAATCGTTAACAGCCCTATTGATGGATGCGATGCAGACACAACCAAAAAGAGTTTCAGATCAATTTGGAGACAAAAGTCGAGGAAACAAAAAAAAACTGACTTCTTTGTTCTTGCCCACAAAATCTAAGGAAAAAGTTGCATATAGAGAATGATAAGTTAGAAAAATAAGAACACTCGGTCAAAAATCAAATTTTTTTTCTTTTAAAATGCCATTTGTTTAACATAAGATGGAAAGATAAACGCACATAAGTTGATGAATGATAGAAAAAAAAGGACACTTTGTTTCCTGATTTTTCTCTTTTGTTGGGTATTTTTTGCAGGCCAGAGCATACGCAAGAGTGATGAAGGCAACTTTATTTTTCTCAAGTGCTTCACATAATATAAATGTGAACAAGATATTCAAGTTCATTACTGCCAAGATCTTTAACTTGCCTTGGACTGTAGAGAGGAACTTAACAGTTGGAGAGCCCATCATTGACTTCTAGGTTTCTTGTTTCTCTTCTCTTCTGCTTCTTTTGGAGGTTTCCTTTTGTGTGTTTGTTGGTTTATATATGACCTTACCCTTCCTCTTTGCAAGGCTGTAAATAGAGAGAAAAAAAAGTAGAGGAAGATTCAGCAAGTCGAGTCGAGTAATAAACAGTATTGCTTTTATTGGTTTAATTGAGTTTCAGATTGTTGATACCTTCTTTTCATTCTAATAATATTGAAAGAAACGTTGGAATCGATGGAAAGGTAAGTGGCGCTAGGGTTCTTGAGGTTCAGCCTTGTACACAAGTCCAAGTTTTTTCTGAATCATGTTGCTTGGGTTCTTCACGTCGAAGTTTCCACCAATTTAGTTTATAATTCTCGTATTATCCTTCCACTCTCACTTCTGTTCGTGTCAATTTTCTCTCTTTTTCTTCCTTTCTTTCTCCTACAACAATCTCATTTAGGAGGAACTGTAATGAAGAGGTGAGGATATTTCCAAAGAGCAAGCTTAAACTGAGATATAGGAGAGGCTGTCGGGCTAGAAGTGTTGATGTGGTTTTGCGATTCATATTCGGGTCTAACTTAAAATTGACATGACTCAAAACTAGTCAACCGAAAGCCGACTCAAGATATGAGCACATTACATTACATTTTAGGGGATATATTCATGAATCAGAATTAGATTTTAAGGTTTGATCTAAACCATAACCAAGCCCTAACTTGAAAATTTGCTAATTATGACTTCAATCTGAGCCTACTTCAAAGCTTAAATGGGTTAAAATTTTGGTGAGTACTCAAATGGAGTGCCAACAACAGTGCATCCAGCTTAATAGATGAAAGAGTAAATCAAATTTGAACCAAAATTGAAAAAAAATGACAAGATGAAGCCCAACACTAAATTCAACTGTTAAAAATTCTCTATCAATCTTTGGTACTGTAAATAAACTAAAAACTTATAAACTTTAAATCAAACAACTTCTAAAGACCAATAGATGAATGAAGTAAAAAGAGTAACAGAAAATACTGTGGACTTGCAAACAACTGAAACAGGCAAAACATTGTGAAGCATGAAGCGATGAAGATTACAACAAAAAAATGAGCACATTTTCAAGTACATATGACAAAGCATGCTGAAGAAGCTAAAGAAAGGTTTGCTGGACAATAAATCAGATGTTCAGCAGTATTCATGAGAAAGGCTTCATGTAAGTTAATCAGATACATTAATCCTCTTTCTTGCTAGCTGCTCATGTTCCTCTATGTATGTTTTCGTGAAAGTGAAGGCGGCCTCTGGAGTTTGGCCTACTTTGTTTCATTATTATTGAGGCTCTTTAAAAGAGAGTTTGGGGCTCTTTTAGCTTCCCAGGTTTTCCTCGCAAAGGGGAAACAGGAAAGATTTGCAATGTGAATTTTAGTGCATCATGATAGAACAAGCAACAAGGTGATTAACTTGATTAATTTGGTAGATAAGTACGTAAGGTAAGACTGATGAGCCACAATAATTGAAGAAGTACGTAGATTTGCTCAAATGCCTGGAGTTAGCTTGATTGACTTTTGTGCTCCGCATTCTTAGCAGTTAAGGTCCCACTCACCATCACAAAGTCTTCTAATAGCCCACAAGATCCTAAGCACAGTCATGGTGATTTTCTCTTTCTCATTTCATTCATAAGTTGCTGCAACGCCTCTGTAACATGAGCTTCTCCTTTTCTCCGAAACCCATCTAACAATATTTTGTAGCTAACATCATCAGGTATTTGTCCCTTGGAGAACATCTCATCCACAAAATAAGCAGCTTGCTCCAGATTTCCTTCCCTACACAGACCACATATCAATGTGCTAAAAGTAATCACATCTGGCTTAAGCTCTTCCCGTTCCATGTCTCGCAACAATGTTACTGAAACCTTGCTTTCCCCCATTTTGCAGAATCCATCCATTAAGGAGTTATACGTGATCACATTAGGCCGAAACCCCTTCTCCTTGATTTCCTCAAAAATCTTTTTGGCACCTTCCAAATCCCCCATTTTGCAATACCCGTCAATCATTATATTGTATACAACAACATCATTCTCAACTCCAGTCTGCTCCATGTGATGAACAAGCATGAGGGCATTCCCTAATCTCCCTTCCTTGCATAATCTATCGACCAAAGTCGAATACGTAACTTTGTCAGGATTCAACCGTTCTTTGATCATCTTATCTAAATAAGTCAAAGCCTCTTCAACTCTGCCCTCTTTGCACAGGCCTCCAATAGCTATCGTGAATGTATCCACATTAGGGCGGATTCTTGAGGAAAGCATCAACTTTAACATTTCCAAAGCATCTTCTAACCTCCCATTAGAACACAGGCCATGAATCAAAGTATTGAACGTCATAATGTCCGGGGAAATTTCATTCTCTTGCATCTCAGATAGCATTTTGTAAGCTTTGACGAGTTTCCCCTCCCTAAAATACCCACCAATGAAGCTGGTATATGAAACCACATTTCCTATAATTCTGATTTTAATCAGCCTCCCATAAAGAACTTCAGCGGGTAAGATCTTCATTTCTTTACACAAACAACCCAGAACCAGGTTATAAGTAAACCCGCTCGGTTCCAATCCAATCTCCAACATTTCACCTATCAGACCCATACCCTTCACAGAATTTGACTTACCGCACATATATCCAATGAGTACTCCCAAAGTAAGGCTGTTCGGCTTGGGACCATTCTCCTTCATGTGATCGAAAAATTTGAAGGCCTCTGAGATCTTGCCTTCTCTGCATAGAGCTTTAATCAAAGTAGTGAAGGTGACAACATTTGGAGTATAACCTCGTTGAGTGATTTCACCAAACAGCATGAGCGCAAGATTCGAGCGGCCGGTCTCGGAGCAGCAGTTGATAACAATACTGAAGGTGGTGAAGTCCGGGAAGACGCCGGAGCGGCGTGCGGATGAGTAGAAGAAGAGGGCTGATTCGAACCTGCGGGACCTGGAAAGAGAGGCTAGTGCTAGGTTCAGGGACCTGGTTGAGGTGGCTGCGGAGGTGGTTGCTGCCGGCTCAAGGTGGATAGGATCGACGGAGGGGCGGCCGCCGGAGAAAAACCGGAGTTGGCGATATGAAGAGAGAGACGGAAGGAGACAACTTGGGGTGTGCGTAGAGAAATGGTGGTACCTGGCAGAAGCCGAAAGCATTTGAAGTTCTGAGAGGTCCTGAGGCATAGAGGGCCTGAAGATGTGCAAAAACTCGTTTTTTTTTTTTGGTTAATAACAATTTGGTACTTCTAATTTAAATATATTTCATTGAGGTCCATTTAATTTTTAAATTAACTTAGGTTCTTTAATTTTAAGTAATGTGCAAATAGAACATTGAACCTCCCCATGCGTTGGAGTTGAACCACAATTGCTTGTTCTACACAATTCTTCTGAATCTTTGATGTTTGTAGACATCTCTTCGCTTATAATTTAAGTTTTTTGACTTTTAACCAGTCAATTTATTATTCATTTGAATATATGGCTGAGATTTATGACCATTTTTTTTTAGAATAATTTCTGTTAAATATATTATAATATGTTTGTATTTAAAAGTCCCACAGACCGAAGAGAAAGTATTTAATATTAAATCAAAACACTGGCAATTTAAAATCATGACAACGGACAAAATCTATGATATAGTTTGCCTAAAAGCTTGAGAGTGTTGGTCATGAGGAGCCTCTAACATAAGTAATATCTTTACATTGCTTTGATAATGTGAAATTTACATAAAGGTGCCTGTGACTCCCTTATATTCCCTGAAAGTAACGAATAGTGAGAAGGGCACAAGAATAAATCGTCCTATATCGAAAAGAGAGGAAGATTCTGAGTTGTATAAGTAGATACGTAATCTCAAATGGTAAAGACATCTTTTAGAAAAAAATCGTGAGGCTGATAATGAAAAACTCCATAATTAAGCGTGCTTGGGTTGGAGTAGCATTGGGATGAGTGATCTCCTAGGAAGTGCTCAAATCACGCAGTTTTTCTAAAGTTAAAGCGGACAATACCTATACATTGAGATGACTGGATGTTACAGTGCATCTCTCATGAATGTCATATTGAGTGTATATATGGGAAGTTCAGCAGCACTCACAGGCGGCGCGTGATGTACGCATGACAAAAAGCCCATATCGAAGGACCCAAGTCGAACCCCCAAGTCGAACCGCCTGAGCTCAGTGTCAGTACAAAATGACAAATTTCATGATATTTAAAAAAATTACCCAGGCTGTACAGACCGTACAACCCGTACGAACAGGACCACCGCAGCCATCACCCAAGTCATGTCAGGAAGGGAGGTCCTCTCTTTAACATAACAATCACAAGCAAATCTCAAGCTATATAAGTCCTATTGTAGAGTAAACAAATTTTTTCTTTTCACCCTTTTTGGATTCTGAACTCTCTACTGTAACCTAAATTTTTCTTTTTAGTAAAATTTTCAAAGCAGCAGTGAACTTGGCGTCGTGATTTTTTCGCTCAGGTGCTTTCCACGTAAAAAACCATTTCTTCGATTATTTTCCCCCACATCTTTTTAGCACCAACACCTTACCTCTCCCCCCTTAATTTCTCTTCTCCAAGAAGTTAGGGTTAGGTACCCTTAAGCTTGAAGGGCTCATGAAAGGACAACAAAAAAAAAACTGATGAAAGAACTTGAAGATGGTAGGTACCACATCCAAAGCACTGAACTCTGCACTAGAACAACAGATAGTACTACAACAAACATAGCAAAACACAGCACGTTAAATAACACATCACTAGTGGCTTCCATTTCCAGCTCTCTCTCAAACCTTCTCTTCTCTTCCGCATTCACAGCCCTTCAGTGAAGTCGACGCCGGTTTTCCCCAGCCATTGCCCCCCCTGAATCAGAGAAGCCACCGTGAAATCATTAGCCACCTTCGGGTCGGTGATCACGTGATATCCGGACCAATTGACCCGGCCAGCGGTCCCAGCTCCCGGCCCGAAGTTCTTGAACTCCCCGTAGAACAGCGTGCTCAACGCGAAGTCCTTGTCCCACTCCAACCACCCCTTCGGACAGATGTGATCGTCGATATACGACTGCATCACCACCGTCCGCGAATACATCTTCCACGGCCGGCCCAGGTACGACGGGATCGAGCCCTTCACCGGCAACAGGTCCGGCGCCGGCGTGATCCGGCAGCGCTGGATCGAGGTGCCGGTGTTCTGGTTCGGGTCGGTCCGGCCCTGGGCGGTGACCAGGTTTTGCTGATTGCTCATGGGCTTCCGGGAGGTCAAGTTGCAGTTCTGCAGTACGACGGCGGAGTCGCCGAAGATGAAATCGATCGTGCCGGAGATCAAGGAGTCGCGGTAGAACTGACGGAGGGAGTGGGCGTAGAGCGTGTCCTGGAACGCGCGGATCTGGCACCGGTTAATCACTGCTTGATCTGCTCCGACGCGGAGCGCCACCGCCTGGTGCTTCTCCGCCCCCGCCGTGTTCTCGATGCAGATGTCCTGCAGCATAAATCCGTCCCCCACGGCCGCTGGATAATATAAAATTTATAAATAAATAAATTAATTAATTATTCGTATTATCCAACTAGAAATTAATTCAGTAAAATGTTTGAATTAATGGTTGCTTTGTTCCTTCTATTAACATTTTTCATAAAAATAATAATAATAAAAAAATTAAAATACCCATAAATTAATTCATCTTATTTAAAGAAAAAGAAATAAAATAACTTTACAGAAAATTTTATAAATTAATTCATTAAATTAGTCCTACATGGAATAATTTTTTTTTTAGCTGCAGAGAATTTATTTATAATTTTTATTAATATAGAAAGGGACTCAAATGGAATGTTAATTTTTCATTTTATTGATATGCATTGAAATTTATAATATAATAATTACGTAAGTTAAAAAATATTATTAGCGTGGTAGGCTTAAGTAAGATAAGTTAAAATTTTGTTTTATTTAAAAAATTGTTTGTGATGTGTCTGTCTATTGATTTAAAGCTCATTTTAAATAAAAAATATTTTATTTTATTAAATTATAGAAAAAAATATTTAATATTAGCAGATTTCTAAAATATGAAATTTATGAAGGAGGTAAAATAAAATAAAATTTTACATTGTAATATAAAATAAAATTATTAAAATTTATAATAAATTTAAAATACTAATAAAATATTAATTTGATTTTTTTTATAGTTGTAAAACAAGGCCATAGTCGTAAGATATTTATAAAAAAAATTATCTAAGTTTTTTATTTTAAAACACTAAAAAATATAAATTTAATATTGAAATCGGCGTAAGAATGAACGGTTAACTTTAACCTATACTTGTAGCAAAAATGTGTGAAGATATTTTTTTAAAACAAGTTACTAAAAAATTCCATATATAACTACAGAGAACCCACTAAATAAATTTTCAAAACTATTCAGCTAATTTTTATTTTGATTTTTTTTGTCGTAGATCTAATGCAAAATTTAATTTGATTATGTTTTTTATAATTTTTATGAAAAAATGATGTCATTCAAATATGTTTGAATCAATATTTAAATCGAATTAAATATAAGTATCTGTTAATTATTGTTAGGATATTTTTAAGTGATTTTGTGGGGTTAATCCTACTAAATTTTTGAGATAATTTTTTTAAGATAATTTTAATTATGGTAAGCCGAGTTTGAGCGGTGCCCAAATCGCTAATGAGAATGAATTTCGTATAGCGTTAAGTTTGTAGATGAACAAACCTAGGGTAGCAGAGTCGAACGTTGTGGTGCCGTCAACGAAGTTTAAGCTTCCGGTTATCACCGTCGAGCTCATGCCGTCGCCGACGATCACTAGATTCTTCTTCGTCTTCCCCACGCGGACGTTTTCCTTATAAGTCCCTGCCTTCACATAAATTACAAAACGGCCCTTGCCATTGTCCGGCGACGAGTCAACGGCCGCTTGCACCGTCTTGAATTTGCCGGAGCCGTTTGCCGCCACGGTGACGTTCACCGGAAGTTGCGCCGCCGAGGAGGCTTCAAGGATTATGCGGTCGCTGGGCCGTACCCAAGAGGGAAGCTCCGTTATAACTAGATCTGTTATGTCTCCGTCATCAGCCTTGACGGCGCGGAGCACCGCCAGTGCGGCGCTGCTCTGCGCCGTTAGAGTATCGAGGCGGGACGTTAACGGAGGGACGGCAGCGCCGTCAAGCCCGTCGCGGCATGTGACGTGGTTGGTGAGCACGGCGCTCAGCCAGGTGCGGGCGTCCGCATAGGATCCGGCTGCGATGGCGGCGGCGGAGCTGGTGATGTGATCGCGGGACAGATCGAAGAGATCTAGACAGTCGCGGAGGGCGGATCTGAGGCGGCGATCATTGATCCGACGGTGGAGATCGGCGGTTTCCGCTATGGAGGCGTGGATCACGCGAACGGAGCGGCGGAGGATGGTTTGGAGTAGATGGCGAGGGGAGCGGGTGGCGGAGTCGGCGGAGGCGGCTCCGGCAACGGCAACGCAGGAAGAGGGGTCGGGAGAGTGGGCGCATAGATCGGACGGCCGGGAGAGGTTGGGGAGGAGATGGACGGCCAGATGAGGTGCTGCGATGGTGGCGAGGGAGATGATCGCGGCGAGGGAGAGAGTGAGGAGAAGGGGTTTCAGGAAGGAAGGATGTCCGTTTGATTGAGAGGAGAGAAGAGGCTCGTGAGGACTGGTGGGCGCCATGATCGGTGGAGCATGAGAGCTCTGGATGGGATTTTGTTGGAATTTATAGAGATTTCAAAGAAATTAGCAGGGTTTAGGTCTTCTCCGTTTCAAACTCATTAAAAAGAAATTTAATATATTTTTGCTAAATGTAAATTTTAAATATAATATATCAATTATATATATATATATTATAAATTTGAATATTAAAATATCAACTACATTTCATTTTCAACATTTATTTCAATAAAATTTTAATTTTATTTCATTTTTTAATATTAAAATAATTTCTTAATCGAAGAATAACTCCTCCTTGTTAAAAAAAAAACTCTCATTATGGAGAAAGTATTGCAGTCATACAGTCTAATAAGTGGATTTTACAGAAGCCATTCGGCATGCGACGCCTTGCATGCAGGTCCCACCATCACGACTTGGCAGTCGACACTAATGGCGAGTTTTTTTAAAGCCGTTTGCTTGCTCATGATGCCAATGAACCCTAATTTTCTTTTTACGGGCAATTATGATACATATATGTCAAAATTTATTACATATGACATATTTTATAATATATATGTGATAAAAATTAATATGTATGAGATATATTATGATACATATGTGAACAATAACATTTAATGTTATTCCATGTTATTTACATATCATGTCACTTACAAAAGAATAATACGAAAATAACGAGAATATAACACTTAAATTTAAAAGGAAATGAATATAAAAAATATTTAAGTGATAGTTTCATATATAGTGATATAAATTTTGAATTTGTATCATATACTTAACAAGATTTGATATTATAAAAATATATAGAAAATTAAAGGATAAAACATTGAAGAGCTTATTCCTCGAACATTATAACATATGCTCTAATGAAAATCTTCCAAGCATTAAGGAGTTTTCTCTGATTGTACACATAATATACCACTCAATGTTTGAATACCCTTGGGAAAGAGAAAATCATAGACAATGATGGACGGTACGATCGAGGAATAATGATAATCTCTTCGCTACAAATTACGCAAAAAAATTCCAAAGGAAGTTGGTCCTTAATTCATTTAGAGCAAATTATACTCAGATCTATGAGTTTAATGCTTAATATCATGCAGATTTACGTTTTAAAATTTATAACATTGGTGTTCCTGAGTCTTAATAAAATATCAAATGGGACCTTTTTTATTTATTTATTATTAAAATTTTTAAAATTACTGTTTTACTCCCTGTCGTTCTCTCTCTCCTCTCGATACGGCAGGGGGTAAAACGATAATTTTAAAAAAATTTAATAATAAAAAAATAAAAAAGAATCCAATTGATAATTTATTAAAACTCAGGGACCCCAATGTTTAAATTTAAAAACGTGGACCTATACGATATTAAGCGTTAAACTCAAAAACCTGGGTGTAATTTGCCCATTCATTTATTATCTACCTAACGCACTCATAGCAAGTCGCATAATAAGAGTTCTTTTACTTAGCGGGTGTTTGGTTCAATATTATCTTGACGTATGTTATGTTATGTTATGTAGAGAAAATAATTGTTTAATTTAATGACATCTATAAATAATCTTCTATAAGATTATAAAAATATTAGTCAAAAGATGACATCTAGATGTCATAATATCTAGATTACATAACATAACATCAAGATAACATCGAATCAAACGACCCCTTAGTCTAATTGAGATGAGAACTTAAATCATTATATTCTTTTTTTAGATAGTGAATCATTTATAAAGTCGTGTTTCGTCTCCTAAATTTCATGTAAAACATAGATGCTCACATTATTTTTTCTTTTTTATCATCCTTTTTATTCTGCTTGTGAGATTTTTGCGCATCAATAAAACATATGATTTGATATTTTGAGAATGATATATAATTAAAATCTTTTTAAAATTAAAATTGATTGTAAATTATGATTTTAATCCGATTTTCACTTGTGATATATAGCATAGAAAATTGACACGTGGCCCTATAAAATAGTCTCCAAAAAATTTATATTCATTAATTTTTAAATAATGTACTTGTATGATTAATAAAAATTATTGATTAAAAATATTGGGATATGAGTGTTGTGTTTTGTATTATACCATAAATCTGAATGGTTTATCTTATTGATAATTTAGATCTTGATTATTATTATTAGGATAAATTACATTCAAGTTCCTAAGTTTAACGCTTAATATCGCGCAAGTCCATATTTTTAAAATTATAACATCGGGGTCCCTGAGTTTTAATAAATTATCAGATGGGTCCTTTTTTATTATTAATTTTATTAAAATTACCATTTTACCTCTATCATTCTCTCTCTCCTCCCGATCCGGCGCACGCACGCGGGTCGTGCGGCCGGCAGCGATCACGCGGTCGCTGCTGGTCGCCCTGGCGCCGTGCGCGTGCGCCAGATCAGGAGGAGAGAGAGAATGGCAGAGGTAAAATTATAATTTTAAAAGATTTTAATTATAAAAAAAAGGATCAATTTGATATTTTATTAAAACTTGGGGACCCAGATATTAAATTTTAAAAACGTGAACCTGCGCGATATTAAGCATTAAACTCAGGGACCTGAGTGTAATTTGCCCTTATTATTATCATAGATCTAGATTATTTGTGTTAAAAAAATCATTTGAATTATGTAGGATGTGTTTGATGGAACGATCAAGCATCAAAATTTAATTATAAACAACTTTAAAACGATTAGCTTGTAAATTGACGGGTAGCCAGACACGATCATACGACTCAATCTCAACTTATCGATTTTTATAGATCGCCACAAGCTTAAATTGTGACTTGTACTTTTGAGGTCGAGCTAACTCAAGTAGATAAGCAGTTGATTTCAAGCTTGATCAAGTTCGGCCTCCCAAAAAGTTAAAAATTATTTTGGGAAAAATCATAAAGTAAAATATTGAGAAAACGATATTGTGAAAGTTGAAACAAAGGTCTTATCTGATTGAAAATTATTTTTAGATTAAAAAAAATATTTTATTTTATATAATTAATAAGAAAAAATTTTATTTTAATATTAAAAATTATATTAGATTATAAAATAAAATTAATTTTAATATTATAATTTATATTAAATATAAAATAAATTTTATTTTTAATATTAAATTTGTGTTGAATGTAAAATAAAATTATTTAAATTTACGATAAATTTAAGATATTAATTTAATATTTTTTAATAGTTACCAAATAAAGCCTAAAGGAATGGCCGGCAGTCCCTGCATGTGGACCGCAGTATCTATGCAATGTGATTAAATGTAATAATTTATGTAATAGTACACTTGGTTCATTATGTAATTTAAGTCATACATATTATTATTTAATTAATAATTTTATAAATAATTATTATAAATATTATTAAATTAAATAATTATTTTTTAATAATATAATATAATATTAAGATAAATTTTAAAAAGGGATAATTACATTCAGGTCTCTGAGTTTAACGCTTAATAACGCACAAATTAATATTTTTAAAATTATAATATTAGGGTCCTTGAGTTTTAATAAATTATCAAATAGGTATTTTTTTAGTTTTTTATTATTAGAATTTTTTAAAATTATTATTTTACCTCTCTCTCTCCTCCCGACCGGCTACGTGCGCGACCCACTGGCGGCCGCGCGCGAAGATCGGGAGGAGAGAGAGGGGAAGAGGTAAAATGGTAATTTTAAAAATTTTTAATAATAAAAAATAAAAAAAAGATCTATTTACCTACATGCCACACAATATAGTTTTATTTATGCTTTACCCATCCATTCTTAATTAATTACACTATGCACATTCAAAATCTTACATACACACATTTGAGTTAAAACTTAATCAAAATCTATTTGAAAAAAAATATTCTATTAGTAAATCATTAAAATTATATTTTTACTCTTAATTGTATATATTTTTATCTTCCTCAATACCACACTAAACTGCTGATTTGTCCTAAAATTAATTCACGTCGCGGATGTCTTCTTCTTTTGCCTCCACCTAAATATTAAGGTCTTACAATTTTCACTCAAAACATATTTAAATATTCTCAAAATAATATGATGAACGACTCAGATTTTTTGTAATTTAATTATAGTTAAATTATTGAAAAATTATGATTACTCATTATAATAGAAATAAGTTAAAATGTGTGTACGTAAGATTTTATAATGTTTTGAGTGTGCATAGCGTAATTAACTAAGAATGAATGGGTTAGTCATAAATAAAACTAAATTGTGTGGCATATAGTTAGTTATCCCTTTATTAAAACTCAGAAATCCTAATATTATAATTTTAAAATAGGAGTTTTTACATACAGGACATAAAATTTACACGAAATTACACATTTCACCATTAATTTATAAATATTATCATTATCACACCATATTCATTTAAATTTTACGCATTTCACATATTTCACATCATATTCTTTGATGGTGAACTTCACATTTCTAAATTGGCTTTGATCTTAATTATATTATTAATATATTAATTGAATACTATAAATAAATTAATTTATATAAATAACAATTTAAATATTTATGAATTTATGTATTTTAATTTATTTATCCTATTTAAAATTTTCAATTAGAGTGTTGAATTTAAATCCACATGACTATAATTTTTAATTGAAGTAAGAAAATTGATGTGTTTATAGTAAAAAATAAAAATATATATTAGAATTTAAATATTAATGAATTTATGCATTTTAATTTACATGTAATATTATAAAGTATATGAAATATGTGAAATATGTGAAATGCGTAAAATTTAAATGAATATGGTATGATAATGGTAATATTTACGAATTGATGATAAAATGCATAATTTCATGTAAATTTCATGTCCTGTATGTAAAAACTTTTTTAAAATATAGACCTGTTTGTTATTAAGCTTAAATACAGAGACCTGGGTATAATTATCCGTTTTAAAAATATGCAAAAAAACGCTTATAGCGTCGGTAACATGAAAATTATAAAGCATGTGCCCTATATGTTTATTAACTCCATTGTCCCTTCAAAAACTGCACTTTAATTTAATCTGCTGTGGGCCGCAGCAGCACGTGGGAATGCACACACTACCAAAAAATAAAATAAAAATGGAATGCACGTGATCCACGTTCGGCATTTTAGATCGAACGTTCGCAGTGGTGCGGTTCTATCCAGTGTTTTAGATTCGAGCTTTTCTCGGGCTATTTTGTTTCATTGTATATATTTATACCGACCTATTTGACGCGAGGACCAAAATAAAATCAAAATAAGATCAAAATAATACTAATTTAAAATAATAATAATAAATAAATATTTTAAAATTATTTTACACAAATTTAAATATAATTTTTTTTTACTTTATATACTTAATAATTTAAAATAAAAATACCAACTTTATTTCACATTCTAGACCAAAATATTCAAATCGAGTATTTTGATCTAAGATGTGAAATAAAATTTATATTTTTATTAAAAATTATTGAGTATGTAAAGTAAAATATTATTTTTTATATTAAAATTTGTGTAAAATAATTAAAATAATTTATTTATTATTATTATTATTATTATTTAAATTAGTACTATTTTGGTCCTGTTTTGGTTTTCGCGCCAAATAGGCCCTGAGCTCTGTTTGGTAATAAGAAAAAAAAAAAGATGTAATTGGAATTTTTAGTTATTTTTGAAAAATGTGTATGATGTGAAATAAAGTAAATTGATTATATTAAAAATTATGTATGATGTGAAATAAAATTTATTGATTTATTGAGAATTATGTTGGATGTGAAATAAAATGATTATTTAATATTAGAATTTGTGTGAGATGAAATATAAAATAATTTTGGCCATGGGTAATTTTAGTCATGATTTTTAGCCCATTGCCAAACAGGGCATAAAATTTACATTACATTTTCATCTTACACATAATACTTTAAAAGCTTTTTAATGTTTTTTTTTACTTATTATTGTGCATGATATTTATATTATCGAGTTTGATGAATTCTTATAATGTCTGTTTTTTATTCTGTAGAAAATCTAATCATCGTTTACGAGACAAACTCAGCCACAATTGTCTTGTATTTTGGTATAATAATATTTTGGAAAAAAATATAATAATAATATTTTAAATTTATTATAAATTTTAATAACTTTATTTTACATTCAACACAAACTTCAATCGTAAAATCAACTTTATTTCACATCCTACACACCTCTTAATATTAAAATAATTTTTTCCCCATTAAATGTATAAAATAAAATTTTTTTTTTACTTACCCAAATTTATCCTCCAACCAAACAAGACCATTTAATTTAATATTATTTTGACATTATATTACATTATCTAAGTATAATAATTATTTAATTTAATAATATACAAATAATCTTATAAAATATTATAAAATTGTTTCTAAATAAATGACATTTAAAGGACAAGATATTATTTTAATATAACATTAAACTAAATGCGCACAAAACTTGAAAATTTGTTAAATACTCAAGGAATATTTCTTGCACGTACCATTAAAAAGAGTTGTCAATGAATTTAACTTTAATTAAAAAAAATTGAATAAATTACACCCAAATTTTTAAATTTAAAACTTAATAACACATAAATTTATGTTATAACATCAACGAATTTTAATAAATTATCAAATGAGTTTTTTTAATTTTTTTATTATTAATTTTTTTAAAATTATCATTATACCTCTCCCCATCTCTCTCAGGTTTTAGGAGAGGAGAAGGGGTTATAATTTTATCATTATTAAAATTCAGGATCCGAAGTTATAATTTTAAAAACCTAAATATGTATGTTATTAAGCTTTAAATTTAAGAACTTAGATGTAATTTACCCAAAAAATTTACATATGTCAATTAAGATTCAGTCGTGTGTTATTAAGAAGATGTATTTAACAAAAAGTAGAGACATTTACATCCATGTTATACAAAATTTTAAATATTATTTATATTTACTTTGCTCGAAACTATTCCTGGGCATTGGTCTGGTGGCTCGATGGGCTAGCCAAAGCCCGATAAATTTTGAACGAATTTGATTAACTATTTTGGCCGATAAGCAGGGCTAAGTTCGACCCGAGCCCGATTTGACTTAGTTAAAGCCCAGTTTAAGCCCGATCCATGCCAAACCTGGCCTGCGCATTGCTCAGATCTATTTCTCGTATCTCAAACTTCTAATTAATTATCTTTTATTGATCTATATTTGTTCTATGATAATGTTGAACTTTTTTTTTAAATTTATTTAATGTTTAAGATGTAATTAATGATAAATTTATGCTATAATTTATATTTTAAAGTATATTGATTTATTGCTATTATTATTAGATGAGTCTTATATAATTTGATTGATGATATGTGTTATTGTGTAAAGTTAAAAATAATAATTTAAATTTTTATTATTAAATATTCTAATATATTAATTTAATATCTATTATACATCACTATTCACTAATTTGTTTAACTATTTTAAATTCATATTCTAGATAAGATATCATAATATTTTAGTAATTATCAATTTAAATAAACTTATACTTATACGTAATTATGGAAGGCTTAGATAGTAATATAGCATGTCAAAATGTCCAGAACTTAAATTTATATTTGAGTATAAATTTTGTGCCTTTTGGGTCCATGGGTGGCTCGTCCCGCACATTGAGCAAATTTGATTATAAAAACAGGCTCATAAATCGGGCTAAGCCCGGCCCGAGCCCGCTTTGACTTAGTTAAAACCCGGCCCATGCCAAATCAGGCCCGCCTAAATTTGAACTATTAGGCTAAATGTTTTTGGAAGAGAGTTTGATATTCAAATGGATGCCCATTAAAATAATATGTTAGAAATTGCTTTATTAAAAAGTTGCTTACAAAAAATATTAAAAATCTTAATTCTACGGTTATAATATAAATTATAGGGTAAATTGCATTTGAGATTTGAGGTAAAAAAAGTATTACAAATTAATTCAAACTTTTTAAAAATTTTAATACAAGTCTGTAAATTTTAAAAAAAATATTGTAATTTGATCTTAGTTAATACAAACTTGTTAACTATTTACCAACATAAAATTACTGTCAATCATTAAATTTTTAATTTTTAAAATATTAATATTTTTATTTTGAATTATTAATTTTTAGAGATGGGGATTTTAAAATATAAATGAAATTAAAGTTTAGATTTTTTAAAATTTATTTTTTTTTTAATTTTATATATTTAGAGATGAGTGAGAATAGAAAGTGTAAATAATTCAAAGTGGTTAGAAACTCATGAAATTTCAAATTTTTTTTAATCGCTAACAAAAAAGATAAAATCTTAATATATGGATAAATTTATAACTGTTTTACAACTGAATTAAAATTTATTTTTTTAAAAAATTAAAATAATTTTGTAATGCTATTTAGGCCTACTTTTCTGCTCTCTCTCTCTCTCTCCTCTTATGATTCGTTGCCTAAGCGTGTTAATATGGATCGAAGATCGAAAATCGATCAAAAATTAAATCGATTTTAGATTGAATCGAAATTGAGTAGATCTAAACGAGCCGACTAACGAGCCAAAAGTTTGACTTAGTTCAATCTAGCTCGAAATCGACTCGAATTAAAATACATTTTATATTATAATATTAATATATATAATACGTGTATATAATATATATATATATATGTTATATAATATATATACATTATAAACTGAGCTGATCTGAGAGCCGGATCGAGTTGAGCTTACCCGGCTCGAGATCGGCTCGAAAAAAAAAGAGATTCGAATCAAAATCTGCCTGCTCGAAGTTCAACCCAATCGACTTTGAGCCGATTTCAAGTCGATCAAAATGTGATCGATCCAATTTCGATAACAGCCCTACCTCAGCCTGCAATCTCACAAGAGAGGGGAGAGCAGAGACCTAAAAATAATATTTTCAAAAATTGTAGTAATAAAAAATAAAAAAATTCAATTAATATATTATGTGTTGTTAAGAAATTTAAATGCCAAAAATTTAAAATTATAAATCTGATTTGTATTATAATTTAAACCAAGGTTTTCAGAACCGGACCGAAGATCGAACCGGCCAATCGATCGGTTCATGGTTTTATCGGTTCAACCGGTTGAACCGCGGTTTAAAATATCATAATTAAAAATAATTTTTCTAAATGTGAGACTAATTTTTAAAATATGATAAAAAAAATTTTGAAAAAAATAATACAACTAATTTAAAAAATTTACTACCATAAAAAATGTATAAAAAATTAAAAAAACAAAACAAAATGAATACAATTATTTTTTTTATCAATTTGTCATTTAAAATACTCTCTTTTATAACAATTCGAAATAAATTCATGAAAAAAAATTAATAAATCAGTTAAACATCCATTATATAAAAAATTATTATTCAAAATATAATATTAATATTAAAATATTAATGCTCAAATATTAATGTATAAAAATAAAATAAGAAACTCAAATAATAATTCCGGTTTGACCGGTTTGTTCGGTTTGACGGTTGGACCGGTTTTTATCGGTTCAACCCGGTTTTTACTGGTCCAACCCGGTTTTTACTGGTCTAACCCGGTTTTTAGCTGATTTCGGTTCTAATGTTGAACCAGACCGGACCTTGGGCCGGTTCCCGGTTGAACCGGTCGAACCGCCCGGTCCGGTCCGGTTTTGAAAACCCTGATTTAAACTCGGGAAAGTGGACGTAATTTATCTTTTATTTAATTAAAAACCGAAAAAAAGAAATTTCTTTGGCTGAGTCAAATTATTTAGGAATGTAGGCCAAATAATTATTTAATACGCCCACGATGCTGCCAACAGGGAATTTCTGGGAGAGGCCCGCGGCTTTTGGGCCGCCGGAACTTGCTGGCTAGTTTTGGCCGACATTGCCCAGTAGAAAAACTTTTTTTTTTTTAATAAAAAAAAGAAATGCTATATCAACTAAAAAAAACATTTTTTTAATTGACAACCTGGAAATTGACTCGTTTGAGCTATATTTTAACCGAATTAAATCTAATATTATAAAAAAATCTAAACAAATCAGAATAATATTTGATTCATGGATGATCTAACCGACTAGTACAATTACTGATATTAATATAACAATATAATATAATATAAAATATTTGTTACATAAATATAATTAAATAATTAATATCACTAATAAAAATTAATGAACATATACATAATTTTTAATATTATATTTAATATAAAATTAATTAGTATATGCTCATATTAAATAATAATAATAATTATTCTTAAAAAATATTTAATTATAAATATGAATTTAACATAAATTTTAACTTATCTGTAAATATTAACCAACAAATACAAAATATAAAATTTTTTGATTGAACTAGCATTTAACTAGTTCAATCGGTTCAGCCAATTTGATCGGTTTAATTCAGTCTAAACCGGTTCAATCTTTCATTGATTTTAACGTAGAACTGAACAAGGCTGAGACCGATTCACGGTCCAACCGGTTGAGCCGGCCGGCCCGATGTAATTTTTAGAACATTGAAATTAGAATCACAAATATTATACATATATGGAGATATCTTAAGGGAAAATACAATATTTAATACAAATAAATCATAATATTTTGTGCAATAACAAGACATAAGGCCCATAACTAAGACTTGATTCAATCTAAAAATCAGTGCAAAGCTAATAAATTTTAATCATCCCAAACTATATTCATTTAAAATTAAAAATCTAAGTTTAAAAGGAGATCAATTTGCCTCCAAAAGGCTGACGGCTGCCTGCCAAAATCCATCAAATGAATGCCATAATCCGACTAATAATAAAAATCTTTGTGAATTGTTGGCAACAAAACATGTTACCTTAGAACAGTAGGGAAAAAAAATCATTTCACTTAATCATATTATTCACAAAAAATATCAATGAGTTCTTCGACACATATTATCGAACCCAAACGGCATCGGCCCACACCCGACCCATGCAACCTCGACCAGCACCTAACGAAGAGTACACAGAGAGAGGCTGCTGAGCTTCTTGTGATATCTTCGAGCTTTTAACAGAACTGAAACATAAATTGAAGACTTAGAAAATTTAAAATCAGAGCTACAACAAACGTAGTTGTTAATCCAGCAAGAGACTAATCAAAATTTTACTGCAGTTTTGTGGTTTTCAATCTCTTGTTTGAATTTTAATGAACAAATACATCTGATTATTGAAGAGAATGCAATTGAATTTTTACTGCAGTTTTGGGGATAAATAGTTCTAGCATTTACTTTCCCATCAGGAATATATACATCACATGGGTATTGAAGAGCACTACACCAGATGACTAATCTTTTCAGGTGTATTTATGCCAAAATCTTCCGAATAGTCACTCTTTTTTAACTCAAATTTAATCTCCTTCTTCAGTTATCATGCTTCTGAACCTAATGCAGCAGTCTGACAAATGGCATACAGGAAATTAGAACTTTTCTTTATAGCATTACGACCCCTCTCTCTAAAGTAAAGTTCTAAGCAATATACGATTTGATGACGAACATCAAATAACTTTTTTGTTTTGAAGTTTTCTTTATGATAGAAGAGTTTGGTATTCAACGGAGTCTACACATCAAAAACCTTGTGTGTTTTCTAAGTCCTAACGATCCACATAATGTAGGAAATATTCAATGAAATGTACAGGTGGTTGACTCCAAGGCATTGGTGCCAGCTATTTCTTGTCTATTATTTCGTCGTCTTTTCCTCCTCTTCGGCCTACATCTCCTCTATCTCTTCTCTTGATTACTCCATCAAGTCTTCCTTTTATTCAAAAAAAAAAAAAAAAACTTGCCTGTCTTCCTCCCCTCCTCCCTAATATCAAATTGCTTTGCTCAAAGGGGTGGTGACCATGAACGACCTTCTGAAGGTATAATCTGTTGGTTTTTTGCTTGGGTAAATGTCCTTATGGCATATTAACTAGTCATGACAATTTGTACTGCAACAATCGGTTCCTGAAAAGAAAAGAGAGAGCAATAAATTATTTTAGGTTTCAATAATGGAGGTTTCTGATTGGTACTTCATCATTGAGAAGATCTTTATGAGTATTTCATTAGAAATTCGTCAGGAGCAGTCATGCAAATTGAGAATTTTAGTTATCCGATTCAAGATTATATAACGAAATTAGCCGTGGAATGAATTTCTGGTATTGTCAAAGAAGTAATAGTTTCCTGTTTGAATGACTAAAATAGCTTATCTACCAGAATCCTAATCCATCCTCAACGTTTGGATGAAAATTCTGCATTTTAGTTGCCTTCGATAACTATATAGTCTATATTGCTTCTGATCAGACAGAAATTTTAGTGGTTCATATAAAGAATTTGAAGAAAGAAACCTAGAAATTCATCTTAAAATGCACTCCGGTTCTCTTAATTTGTTGGTTAAAGTTTCCACTTTTTTTCCAGGATTCTTTTGTAGCCCGTGTAGGCTCCCCTCCAAGCGACAGAGATATCGAATTAGGCATGCCAATGCAAAACTTTAAACCAGATCATGGAATGGAGGACTTTTTCAAGCAGGTTCTGCATAAAGATCTTGCCTTCAGTTATTTAGCTTGTAAAGCCCTTCGTCTTATTCTTTAACATGATGACTCTCTGCATCATAATAGGTAAAAGAAGTCGAAGAGCTTATGGACAAACTCACAAAAAACCTTGAGAAGATGCAGGTATGCTGATTTGTTCTATCTGTCTGCTGTTAACATCAAAGGAGATTAACTTCAATTTGTCTAGCTATCATTCTATTTTTACGAATGTGAAGAATATTTTCAAAAATTGTGATTACTTTTCTAAATTAGATTATAAGTAAATGAGTTCTTGTAAAATTTTTTGTAGGATTCCAATGAGGACACCAAATCTATTACCAAAGCTTCTGAAATGAAAGGTAACTCACTCAACATTCATGGTGAGCCGTCGTGCCTATCAATTAAGAATCAGGCCAATTGATTGCTCGATGACAAAAAAATCTGGACTCATTCCAGCTATCAAAAAAAGAATGGAAAAAGACATGGATGAAGTGGGAAGAGTTGCTCGTTCCATCAAAATCAAACTAGAAGAAATAGATCTAGATGTAAGCAGTACCTTACATTGTTTTGATCAGTTTGTTGCGATCTGTTGCCTCATATTTCTGCTTGATCTTCAGAATTTAGAAAACCGGAACAAACCTGGTTGTGAAAAGGGGACAGCTGTTGACCGATCTAGAACAGCAATGACTGTGTACGTAATTCTGTTTGAGGCAGCTAATTGCTCATTTTCTTCACATCTGTTTGTAGATTTCATCACATCACTTGAATTTGATCGCAGCTCCCTGAAAAAGAAGTTGAGAGATAAAGTGAATGACTTCCAGGTACTTGCATCTGTTCTCTGTTCCAATCCTTGTACTGAAAATAATAATAATAATAACTTCATGCTGAATGAATTTCAACCATGGATTATGCTTTACAGAACTTGAGGCAGACAATACAACAAGAATACAGAGAAGCAGTTGAAAGAAGAATTTTTACAGGTTACAAGCTCTACCTTAGTTTCTATTGCAAAGTTCAGTGAACGATTTTAGCTCATGTCATTTTTGTTGAATATGATGCACTGGGCAGTCACTGGGACAATACCAACAGAGGAGGTAAGCATTTTGACGCAATCAAAGAGAAATGTCTACATTCTGGGTTTAAACATACCATCAGCTGATATTTGTGATGGTCAAACCTTGTAGATGATTGATGAACTAATCGAGACGGGCGATAGTGAGAAAATTTTTCAAAAGGCGATTCACGAAATGGGACGAGGGCGGGTAAATCCAACAATTACTTTTGTCTTCTAGGTTAGTCCTTCACAACCGAAAGTCTGTTTCAGGTGATTGATACCCTGGAAGAGATTCAAGAAAGGCATGATGCTGTCAAGGAGATTGAGAAGAGGTTGCTTGAACTGCATCAGGTATCTGCCTTTAACTTGTCAAGTAATGGCAGTTATTTTATGTATAGCTAGACTGACTAAGCTGCAATATCTCAGCATATTGTCTTCCTTCTTTTACCAGGTCTTCATGGACATGGCAGTGCTGGTTGAAGCACAAGGAGAAATGCTAGATAACATTGAAACGCAGGTCTTTTTTGTGCTTTCAATATAATGAACTTCCAAAAACCAACTAATTGCTATAATTTCATAATAGATTAATACACATGACCATTATGATTTTACTTTTTCTCAAAAAAGTACATATATCCATGGCATTGATATTCTTAACAAAGTTATGTAATTAAAATTAATAGAGAACAAGGTTGACCTAACAAAATCATAATGGTCAGATTACATCTATCTATTGCCTCTCTGTCATTACTTCATCAAATTGCCTTCCTCAAAAACAAGGAAAAAAATCAACTTACAAACATAATATATTCAGGTGGCAAATGCAGTGAGCCATGTACAAAATGGAACAGAAGCCCTTCACACAGCAAAGAACCTGCAGAAGAAATCAAGAAAGTGCATGATGATTGCCATCATTTTACTCCTGATAATTGCTATCGTCATCGTTCTCTCGGTCATTAAACCTTGGAAGAAATGAAATGCATAAAACCAGTTATAGCGTAGTTCCCAGTTCCTACACTAGGCATGAAAAACTCTTCTTGTTCATATGTTATCATTCTAATATTCATTTCTGAAGTTTCCCAAGTACAAACTCTGGGATATTTAAGAACCATATCTGCCAATTTCTTAGCAAAAACTTCTATGTTTTGGTCATGCAGTTAGATTTTCAAATATATGCTGTAAAATAATAGGCATCAAAAGTTATTTTATTTAAGGATTTGATATTGTTATATGAAATTGACATTATTATTCGATTTCAAACAGTATCGACAACAAATGGAATGGAAAAATAGAAATTGTGAAACAACATTATTTCTATTCCGTAACAGATGTATAAAAGTACTTGCTCCTTATTCTGTTTCCATCGTTGACCACAGGAAGCTCCAGCACAACTGCAACATATACAAAACAGTAAAAATAGCAGAAAAGTACAGTTTTGTTTTGCAACTATCTATAGAAATATGAGACGAGAATAGTACACATGCAAGTATTAGCTGCGTTTGGGTTCAAGGCTTTGTACTTAATTGAGCATCAGAACTTATATCATCCTTTAGACTCACTTGAGGCATTTCTTACTAGGATCCATGGCATTTCTTTTACCCTTTATCTTGTCACTAGAACAAATAGAAATATCTCCTCAGAAGAAATGAAGCAAAATTTAAACCTCAACTTCCATATTGAATGGATAACAACCAATCAAATCTGAATAAAACATCCAGATAATATGCAAAATGCCATCAACGACGGTATGCCGTCAACTTATACTGAAGTAGCAGAATTTGAAGAAAGCAGATACAGGGTCTTAGTCCATCATCCTCTGAAACTTCTTTGGCTTGAAAACATTCTGCAATGAACATTAGCGTTTTCATATAAAAAGGAAACCATGGAATAAAATTAACATATGACAATCTAATCTTACATGCCGCAGCTTACCAAACAAAGGATCAAAACTTAAATGCGGGCATGCTAAAAAGGTTGCTGAGGTACTTAGATAAAACCTGATTTTTGCAATCTTCATCCCCAGAAACTTCTTTGCCTAGAATATTAGCATTTTCATGCACCATAACATGGAAACCAAGCTATAAAATTATCATATGACATAATCTAGTCTTACATGCTGCAACAAACCAAACAAAAGATCAAAACTTAAATAAAGGCATGTTATAATTTTGCTGAGGTGCTTAGAGAAAAACTGATTTTCGCAATCTTCAAAATAGAAATACTTGATGTATTGGCTGTTAACAGAAAAACTTGTTTGAACAAAAAAGTTTCCAAAAAAAAAAAAAAAGAAATGCTTGATGTATGGCTGTCAACACATAATCTTTACAAAAACCCAGATATCAACCTCTTGTAAATTGTGGTATCTGGTTTAAGCCTCCTCTTTATCATTTCATCATGAAGATTCATGGCTTTTCTTAGCTCTTTATTGTGACAAAGTACAGTAATCATTATCACAAAACTGGAACTATTCAGCGTATTCTTCTCTCTCATAAAATCAAATACCTCAAGTGCTTCCTCGACTCTTCTCCACACTACAAGAGCTTCCAACAAGCAATTGTAAGAGTCCAATCCAAAGCATCCACCTAATTCTTTCATCCTCTTGTGCACACTTACTGCCAAATCTACAAATTCATTGCAGCAGATATGCTTGAAAAGCAAACAACAGCAAGAAGAATCCACCAAGATACCTTTATCAAGAGCAACAAGAAGCAGTTCAGTAGCCTCCTTCCACCTTCCTCTGCTGCAGTGTGAATCTAGATAGCTCGAAAAACTTGAAATGTTGGGCACAATTCCTTCTTTGATGGCGCTCTTTATCACTGCATCTACTTCTTCCATAGGCTCGCCTCTACAAACACCACTAACAAACACATCAAGGCTGTCAAAATCCAGAGCAACTCCTCTTTGTGACAATATATCATACACCTTCATGGATTGTTTTATTCTGCCTTCCTGAGCTAATGCCTTCAGTAGAATCACATACGAACCTCTCTGAATCTCGAAGTTCTTGCTCTGTGCCTTCTCGAAGAAGAACGACGCCGCAAAAGTCATCCGCAGTTCGCAAAGGCTGGCGATGATCCGACCAAAATCCATTGATGGAACCACGGGGAGGAACTCCCAGACAACCATTTCCTTTATGATGAGACCAGCAATCTTAATATCCTGAAACCTGCAGCACCCGTCAAGGACTGAGCTTAAAGTGCTAAATCTCCTCCTCCAACCCCTCTCTTTCATCATGTCCATCACCCTGATCGCCGCCCTGAACATTCCAATTTGAGAATAACCGCCGACAACCAATTCATAGCTCGAGGAATGGCGGCACAGCCCACATTTCAGTAACATTTCGCATAACTGAAGCTTCCCGTCTCGGAAGAGCAGCTCTGTTAGTACATCCCAGCTACGGTCATCCATCTCGGCACCCATCCGCATGGCGCCAGCGAAGACCGACCATGCCGTGCGGCTCTCACCGCTCGAACAGAGCAAGCCAAGAAAAGCATTACAGCTGCGGGTGTTGGGGACCGCTCCGGCTGTCTTCATTCTCTTGAAAGTCTCCAACGCATTGCAGAGCGACGGCAGGGTGGAGTACAATTCGAGAAGGAAACTGAGAAGTCCGGACTGGGATCCGTTGGTGGGGAAGCGCAAGAGGGAGTCCATGACGGCAGGAGCGGAATAGGAATGGAGTGCGGGGGAAAGGAGGCGGGCGGCGGGAGAGAGGTAATTGCCGGCGACGAGGATGGAGACGATGGCGGAGAGAGCGGGAAGATCAGGGGAGAAGGAGAGGTGGGAGCGAGCGAATAGGAAGAAACGAAGGCAGACATCGGGCTGGGATTGGGTTCGGATTAGGATGCGACGTAGGAGGGACGAGGCGAGGGGGTGAGGAAGCAGCGAGGGTTTGGAGCGGAGGCGAGAGATAGCGTTGGTGTGATGGAGGAGGAGGGAGGAGATCCGGTCCGCGACGGAGCGATGGGAGACGGCTGTGCGCCATTGGAGTGGGGTTGATCCGGCGGTGAAGGAGCGGGACAAGGGCATGCAGAGAAGGAGAGCAAGCTGCTCTTTGTTCGATGAGTTTGAGTCTTGCGACTCGCGAGTTACGACAACTGTAATATGAGTCATGACGGAGGAAAGAAGTAGACGGAAAATTATACAATCATTAGTTAGAAAATAAAATAAAATATATTTATTAAAAGTGCATTTAATTTAATATTAATTTAATCTAAATGTAATAATATTTAAATATTATTTTTTAATTAAAAATTTTATTAAAATTTATTTATAAATATAGTTAAATTAAATAATTATTTTTTCTATATAATATAATATAATATAAATATAATATTGAACCAAACTTTCTCTTAATATTATATCATACTATTTAAAAATAATAATTATTCAATTTAATAATTTTTATAAATTATAAAATTATTAATTAAAAAATAATATCTAAATATTATGACATAATATCAAGATAATAATGAACTAAACATCTCCTAATATTAATTTAAAAATAAATGAATTGAAAGCAAAATTAATAGGCATTATGACACAGATTAACATAGTACTAATGATGCATATTTATTTATGTCAAAATGAAGTTAATAGTGTTCTCAAGTAGATTTTATTGAAATTTTATAATTTTTTAATTTTTTTCAAGACTATTTGTACATATTATTAAATTAAATAATTATTTTCTCTAACTAATATAATATTAAGATAATATTGAATAAATCCCCTTAATTAAAATAGAAAAAATTATTTACTAAAAGATGTGATGTATACAATTTGATTATTTTATTTACAATATATTTACCTTAATGAAATAGAATTGTCATTCTAAGAAGAACTGAATGACAATTCCTTTATTTACTTAGATAGAATAGAATATAGAATAAAAAGTAAATAAAAAAATACTAAAATATTCATAGATATAATTTAATGAAATTTTACATTATTATTATTATTAAATTTAACTTTACATAAATAATTAGATAAATATAAGTAATATAAGTATATATATGTAGTATACATATGAAGATGCATACATATATATATATTGTAAATGTGCGGAAAATTATAATTTTGGAATATTTCTTTTAGCTCATAAATAATAATCAAGAAATAACTATTTTTTGAGTTGATGGAAGGAATAATCATTCTATAAAATTTGGAATAAAAATTTTATAGAATAACTATTTTATCAAAATAAATATGAGAGTAGTTATGTTATAATGAATAAGAGTGAAATGAAATAGTCATTATATCTAAGTAAATATACTCTTAGGTATAGAAATTTTGAAGATCAAATATTTGGTTAAAAAGTGAAATATGATTTAGAATTTAAGATAAAAAAATTAAAATATTTTGTGCAATGCCTTGGGTAAAGTTTAGATTACATGTCATTTATTCGTCTAATTTATTTGAAGTAGTCAGCATATTCATGCATATGATTTAGATCAAATCTATTGAAATCATAATTATCAATAGTCTCATATGTGACATCCTATATTACATATAAGACTATTGATAATCATGTGTTGAGTTAACGCACATCAGACGAGAGAGTAACGAAGCAACTCATAGCCTTGCTCAATTTGCTCTTTTCTCTTCTGAATTTTTTTTATGAAAAAATTGTATCCCTCCTATTTTGACTCGTGTTTTTCAAAACGATTATACTTTTGATTCTAGTAAATGAATGTATTTAAATTTTTTCTATCAAAAAAAAAATAGTCTCACATGCAGAGTTTCTTTTAACCCAATAGAAAGTGAGCTTGTCTGGAACTAAAATTTTTTGAGTTTAAATTTATATCACTATAATTCTCAATTGTGACGAAGGAATTGTAGCATATAGAGCGAAAGAAATAAAAAAAAATTACATGATATTATGATTATATTATTGTTTTCAGCCAATGGCAATGTTCCCAAGGCTGAGTTTGTTTAGCACTAATTAACAGCCAACAAATGAACTGCTAGCTCATTAGGTGAATGACAGGTTTTTCAATTAGAAGAGATTGAGTTTTTTATTTTTTAATTTTATGGCAATTTTTCACTATCTCACTAAGAAATTATAATAATTTAATTTAAATTTAAAATCTCTTAATATTCAGATAAATTCCTTTCACCTTGAGCTAAGAGAATACTATGTAAAAATTGAGTTTTAATATTAAAAAAAATAAACATTATAATATATATATACACGAATAACATTAAATGAGTATACAATTTATTTGATAAAAAATGAGTACATAATTTTAATTATTAACATTTTAGTTCGCAACATTTGATATATTTATCAATTAAACATTTTTGTCAAAATTTTATTAAAAATAATCAAAATGACTATTTTATTCTGCCTTTTATTTTACGTCTCTCTTACCCCCCACACTTTCTCTGTAAATATCAAGAAAGAGAGAAGAATATTTTAGTAATTAAATAAATAAAAAATTTTAATTAGCGATGTTTTCTCCCAAAATCCTATATATTAGTTTTTTAAAATTATAGATATATTTAAATCAAAAATAATTACATACATGGTACACAATAAATTTATTATTTTAAATATTCGTACTTAATAAGCTATAGTATGCATACCACAAGCTATTAAGAATATTACACTGAATATATTACAATTATGATATTAAATGTCATTTTTATATACTTTATAATATATAATATAATTTATTAAATACAAATAAATTATATATAAAACAACATATTTATTATGATATATAGGTTATTTTCTCTTGTTCTTGGACTTTAAATTTGTATGATATTTATGTTTAATAAATTAAAACATGCACCCTGTGATCAGAATCCAAAAGTGCACTAGTTGGAGGCCTAATAAATAGTTTTTTTTGTACTTCAATAATATTATATTTTAAAGCCAATTATTGGTTTTTAAAATCCAGCATTCTAATTTCAAGATGCTCTCACCATATAATATATTATTATTATTATTATTATTATTATTATTATTATTATATTATGAAATTATGAATGCCTTGATTGATATATAACATGGAGTCCCCACTTGCAGCTGTGCATTTGACTTCATTCTTTGCATGCCAGCCTGGACTTGGCATCCTATAATCCTATTGCACATAATCAATATTTTCTTGTGCAAAAAATTGTTTTCTTTGATTGTAGTAAAATTGATTATTTAAATAAAACTACGTTATTAATAAACAACTGTTGATATCGCAATTTAGAGAAAATTAGAGAAGAATTTTTTTACGTAAAAACCGCTTAAGAGGAAAATTCATGGTTCTCTGAGAGAGAGAGGGGGAGTTTGGGCCCATTTTTCTTATTATAATGAGATTTTTATAGCCTAAACTTATCTTAGAGCAGTCACTTCAGAGAAAGGCTTGGAGCATTCACTTCAGAGAAATGACTTTCGTCTCTGATCCTGCTTGTACAGATTACATGGTCCCTATAAGTCGATCATGCCTCTTAAAAATAGTATAGAGGCTTTTACTATGTATTTGACCATGTAGGCAGTTCGGTTTAGGTTCTTCGGCATGGGCTTTTCATCATGCGTCTACTATTGAGCTTCCTTCGTGCAAAAAAAGAGTTAGTATAAAAAAATTACAAACACTTTTATGGAAGGTAAACAAAAAAATTTGGTTCATTATTATCTTAATGTTACATTTTATAATGCAGATATCATCACATATAGATGTTATTTTTAATTAATAATTTTATAAAAAATTATTTATAAATATTATTAAACTAAGTTATTTTTTTAAAATAATATGATATAACATTATGATAATATTCAATCAAACGCCTCGTACCCATAAACTTACCTTAAAAAAATAAAAACTTTTGAAAACAATGAATACTACAAACTTTGAATCAAATATTGTCATTTTAATTTCAAATAATTAGAAAAATTGTATATTTTAAAAAACATGATTAAGATAAAAGTATATATATATTTTTTCGATTAGATGCTAAACGTAAACTAAAAGCCCACAAGTTGCAGTAAGTATATTATTGTTGTGAAATTTCTCTTAAATTAGTGGGAGAAAGTTTGTTTAGATTCTGTTTGATAATGTAAAAAAATAATAATTTAATTCGATTTTTTAATTGTATTTAAAAATGTGTATGATATAAAATAAAGTAAATTAATTATATTAAAAATTATAAAAATAAAAAATAACTTTAATTGATTTATTGAGTACTATGTTGAATGTGAAATAAAATAATTATTTAATATTAAAATTTATGTAGATATGATATAAAATAATTTTTAAAATTTTAATAAATTTAAAATTTTAATTACAGCTAAAATTAGCTATATATTTTTTTGGCATATTATTAAATAGGGCCTATTTGAGTCAAGAAATTTCAGATTTAAATTTATACACTACGATAATGGGAGAAATGTAAAAAAAAAGAAAAAAAAGGTATATTGCACGTTAAAAGCCAAGCTGTCAGTGACTCAGGAGCCATAAACTTTAGGGCAAATTACATCCAAGTCTCTTAGTTTAAAGTTTAATAATATACAGATTCATATTTTTTTAATTATAATATCGGGATCCTTAAATTTTAATAAATTATTAAATAAGTTATTTTTTATTTTTTATTATTATTTTTTTAAAATTATCATTTTACCCTTTCCCCTCTCTCCTCCCAATCCCCACACATGCGCGAGGCCGCACGACCCATCGGCCACTGCGCGGTCTCACGTGTGAGGGGATTGGGAGGAGAGAGAGGGAAGGGATAAAATAATAATTTAAAAAAATAACTAATAATAAAAGATAAAAAAAATTATTTGATAATTTATTAAAATTCAGGGACTTCAATGTTATAATTTTAAAAATATAGATTTATGCGTTATTAAATATTAAACTCAGAAAACTGAATGTAATTGGCCCTAAACTTTAATAAGTGGCTTCACATCGAAAGACCTGCCGGATATTCGAAAACCAGAACTTCGCTCTCATCTTCCCGACTGTCCCTTCAAACCTCTAACAAGTAACAAGCAGATCTGAGAATGGCATCTCCGCCGTTTCAGCTACCGGTTCCGTTCCTCTTCCTTCTGGCATTCACCGCTGTTTCCTTCGCGGCAGCTGCACCGGAGCCGAACTTGTCGGCCGCGTTCTCCTTCGCGGAAAACTTCGATTTAACCGGGGCAGAGGATCACTTCAAGATCTCCCCCGACGGTCAAATCTGGTACCTCCATCTCGACAAAGAAGCAGGTACGTATCTTCAGATCTCTCTGTAAATCGATCGAAAACAAAGAAGAGTAAGCAGATTGCGGGTGAAATTGATTAGGATGCGGATTCCAAACGAAGCATCGGTACCGATACGGCTGGTTCAGCATGAAGCTGAAGCTGGTCGGTGGCGATTCTGCTGGAGTGGTGACTGCATACTATGTGAGTACTTGAGAGTCGATGATCTATCAGCTGATTGTTGATCGAATTTGAAGATTAATTATTCTGATCATTCGTAATTAATGTTGTTTGGCTGCAGATGTGCTCGGATTTGGGAGCTGGAGCAGAGCGCGATGAGCTGGATTTCGAGTTTCTGGGCAACAGGAGCGGAGAGCCGTATACAATACAAACCAATGTGTATCAGGGAGGAGTGGGCGGAAGGGAGATGAGGCACATGCTCTGGTTCGATCCCACTGCAGATTTCCACACTTATTCAATCCTTTGGAATTACCACCATATCTTGTAAGTACCCCATAACATTAACTAATCTTACTGATTTTTCTAGGTTCAGATTTAAGTATATTTTTAAAAAAATTTAAATTTTTTATAAATTAAAATTTTTATTTAAATATTATGATATAAAATAAAATTATTTATTATTAAAAATTATATTAGATGTAAAATAAATTGATATTTTTATTTAAGTATGTGTAAGATGTGAAATAAATTAACTTTTAATGTCAAAATTTGTGTAAGATTTGAAATAAATTTAATTTTTAAAATTTAAATTTATGTATAATGTAATATAAACATAAAATATTAATTGGAGTCTATTTGGAAGAATTTGGCATGTTTTTTAATTCCAAGTGCATTTTCTATTGAACTTGCGCAAATTATGTGGATACTAAATAGTTCTTATAGTCTTGAGAGATTGAAAAGTGAATCATACAGAATTATGAAATTTGGCCTATGCTACAGTTTTGTGTTATGGTGATATTTCATATTTTATGTACGAATAACTTCAAAATACATACACTGCATATATGCATATTTTGAAGAATTTCTATTCAAAATATCTTTTTTCTCTTTTTGAAAAGACTATCGGAATGATCCTAGTTGGAGAGAAAGGATCATTAGCTTGGTCAAGAAACTTAGGAAATTTGCTACCTCTGCTGAGAACTAGAGGAGCTTTGATCTAGGCTCCTCTCTTGTTATTCTTATTTTTGTTTATATTTATAGTGGTGGATCTCGTATGTCTTCTGGCGATTGCCACCTAATATCTATATAACAATCCTTACTCTTAGGTGATCTGGTGAGATCCGACAGCATGTGTGACATTTTTATCAAGACTCGGTAGATTTAGAGTGGATATGCCATATGACACTCAACGTGTTATTGTTCGTAAGATATGAGGTTCTTTGAGACTTGGAAAGTAATGTTGCATCAAGGTCTTCACTTTTGCTCTAAATTTTTGTAGATTCCCTCAGATGGTCTAATCCAAAAAGCTATGGATTTCAACTAGTACTATTTATTGTGCAATGTTTATAGTCAACCAACCATACATGTGCATGGCTGCATCTAAACTTAAATTTTAATATAATAATTAACCCCTCTAATAATTTGAGAATAATTAGATACCCTGGTTATTTAGTTGACAATGCTATATAGTCCCAATAAAAGAATTCTAAGACTTTTAAATAGTAGCTTTGTCTGTTGAATAAGTGTTTTGTTTAAAGAACAATGCATTCATCTAATGTACAGAATTTTTATGCAAAGCAGTAAAACTTTTTGTTTTTTTGTTTTTTAAAAATTACAATATAGCATTTTCCTTGCTTATTTGTTCAAGCTTGAAGGAGATGATTCATAACAATCTTTATGAAAAATGAAATTTTCAGATTTTTTGTAGACAGAGTGGCCATAAGAGTGTACAAAAATAATGGGAAACCAAACAACTTCTTCCCCAGCAAAAAGCCGATGTTTATCTTCTCCAGCATATGGAACGCTGACGACTGGGCGACGAGGGGCGGGCTCGAGAAGACGGATTGGAAGAACTCTCCCTTTGTGTCAACCTATAAGGGTTTCAATGTGGATGGGTGCCAGTGGAAGGATCCTTACCCTTCTTGCGTCTCCACCACCACAGAGCACTGGTGGGATCAATACGAGGCATGGAGTTTGTCAGAAGATCAGCTGCTGGACTTCGCTTGGGTGGGAAGAAACCTCGTCATTTATGACTACTGCAAGGATGTGGAGAGGTATCCGAAGCCGCTAGAGGAATGCAATCTGTAGAGACATGAATAGGTATCATGATCGATCTTTGATTCATTCTTTAGTTGAAGCAAAATGCCATGCAACTTAAAATATAATCGAAATTTTTAATATGACACACAAATCTTCTTATATTACTCGACACTCTTTTCACAAAAAATTAACTATTTCATACTGTAATTTTTGTGAAAAAGTGTGTAGTTTAATATAAAAAAATTTGTGTGACATGCACTTAAATATCTTAATATGAAAAAAAAGTAAAGCTAGTGGTATTATTGAAGCACGAATAAATATTTTTTGAGCAGCGTTACATTATTTTTCATTAAATTGTTGATTATATATATCGTTGAATATTAGTACTGTTTTTTAATATATGAATAAAAAAAAACGATTCTGATTTGTTTAGACAAGTCTGTTAGAAGTCCGATAAGAGGTCATATAGTTCAATGTTATTTTGTTGTTATATTATATTATTTAATAATAATTATTTAATTTGATATTATATATAAAAAATTTATGAAAAAATTTATAATTTTAATTTTAAAAATATTATCTAAATATCAGAATATTTAGATAATATTATATATGCGTTTGGTTTAGACGTGATATTTAGATATTATTTTTTGAATAATAATTTTATAATTTTTAAAAAAATTATTTATATATTAATTTAAATTAAATAATTATTTTTTCTAACTAATATAATATAATTTTAAAATTATATTAAATCAAATGCCTTGTACATAATATCAATATAACATTAAATTAGATGTCTTGCTTTTTTATGTCTAAATAAGTACAAATATCCAATAAAAAACTTCAATTAATAAAGATATTTATTTCATCATTTTTTATTAATTTTTAAAGTCCTCAAATTCTAATTTATGTCCAAATTATTAAGGTCAACTTTGAGTTGTGTTTTGAGGGGTTGTTCACAAATTATATTTGTTGGTTGTAAGCCAAATTTGATGAAAGTCAACTAATTTTCTTTTACAATTTAAGTCAATTTACAAGTTAAATAGAGTTAATTATGTTTTTTTTTAATTTTATACACACTATTCATTATATATATTATATATATATTAATGTATAGATATAAAGATATAAAATTATAAGTGTGCATTTGCATTTTAGTCCGTTCATATTATTTATCAAACTTATTTATATTCAAAAAATATTTTAAAAATATATTTAAAATTTTTAAATAAGCATGCTTACTCTTGCATAGCTCTAATTAAGAGTTTTTTTTTATTATTGGCTCTAATTAAGAGTTGAATAAACTTGATATTTATAACATTAACATCAAAAAAGTATTTGTAAATTATGTTTAAGTACCGTATCAATCATTAGATTCGCTGTTTAATGGAAGGAGAAAACTTAAACTCAAAGATATTTTTTTCTAAAATTCATTCACGATATTATATTTGATATATAACAAATTAAAAATAGGCTGTAAATTAATCGAGCTAAATTAAACTCGATCATGTTCGTGCTTAAGGTCATTTTAGTTTCATTGTTCAAGCACATTCATAAAGGAGTTGAACTTCTAGCTACTATATTCAAGTACGATTAATTTAGAGATAAATAAGCTTAAGTTTGATTAATTTATAAATAAAAAAAAACTTAAGCTCAAGCTCGTATTTAAGCTATATTTATAAGCTAAATTAGTCATTATATTGAATTATCAATGAAAAAAATTAATTAACACAAAAATAATTTGCTATTATAAGATAATAATATTAAACAATAATTTAATTATAAAATTTATCAGAATGCTAAAATTATCATTAATTAATCCTATTAACAAACCTCTAATCGAATTTTAAGCTAACATACTTACGATGTTTATATGCATTGTCCGCGAATATAAACAAACCTAATATTACCGATTTACTATATTCAAACATATTCATTCAAGGGTTGAGCTTTTCAAAATATATTCAAACTCTTTTTTTAAATTTAATGAACGAATGTGAATGAACTCATATTGAGCTAGGTATCAAATCGCTTATTGAAAACTCGATTCATTTATATCTCTAATTAAATAAATAAATTAATATTTATTATTAAAACTTTCAATAAAAATGTACTCCAAGCTTATATTGGATTTAAATAAAATAAGTACATATTAAGTACAAAGTAAATTGCATGTTTGATATTAAAAGAGTACTTTGGTTATAAATAAAAATTTTATATTTATCTTGGGATGTATAATGTGATTAAAAATAAAATTAGTTATATTAAATATTATATAAAATATAAAATGAATTGATGATTATATTAAAAACAGTGTGTAGTGTGTGAAGTGAGATAAATTTATTTTTATATTAAAATGTTATAGAATATAATAAAATTAAATTTTATATTGGTATGTAAGCAATAACGGCAAATATGAGGAACCGAAAGGTATTTTCTCCATCATTAATTAAAAAAAAAAATCATTCGAAAGAAAGGTATTTTCCCTGATCTCCGGATCGATCTCTCTCCCCTTGTCGCCGCTCGATCCTCCTCCCGTTCTCTGAAGCTGATCTCGAAGGCTCGACTTCCTCCCTGGCTGCCGAGCGCTCCTACCGCCGCCGCTGTGGTGATCTTTCGCCCCGGTTTCCTCCACTGCTCACCAGCTTTATTAAGGTACTGGTCTTCCTCTTTCCTTCTCATGTATCTCACCCTACTTCTAGTCCTTCACATCCCCTCGCCACCGCAACTTCTATGCCCTCTCCCCACCCGTTCTAAAATCCTCCTTCGCCCTCTCTACACCTATTAGCTAATCGTCCGTCCCTTCGCCCGCCACCAGTCTCTATCCTGACGCTACTCTCAAACTCATTCTCTCATTCCAAACCTGCTTGAAGGCCAGTCACCTTCCGCCGTGGTCTCCTTGCAGGCTGCCGCTGATATCCTTCCCTCCGTGAATCATTTGATTGTGAATTTCTGTATTATGAATATTCCTTGTTCATAATCACTTAGTTATTGTGATCATTGCTTACAGAACAAATAGAGAACATATTAAAAAAAAAGAGACCTCTTAATTTAGGTTTTAGAATTGTTGTAATTTTTCTTACATAGTTGCAGAAAAGATAAGAAGGTACAAGTGGACTATTTAATCATCTAAATAACATATATATATTTCAATTTCATGCATGAAATTGTAAAAGAAAGTTTGTGGAAGGAGAAACTTTGATAAATTTGGATTTACTATTTAGTTGTGAACTAGTAATTGTTTTTAGTGTCACATTCCCATTTGAGGTTCTTTATATACACTTACAAATTTATAATATAACATTTAACACTACGTTATGCATGTTAAGGGTCTGTTACACAAGAAAATAAGAGCAAAGAATTGAAGTGCCTCATTTGAAGATGGCCGCACATCATTTTGAACAACTGTGCAACCAATGGAAGAGTAGCTTTATTAGGGAGTTCAATCGACCCGCCATAGACGATTTCTCTGCCATACAAAATTCAAGTCCGAGTAAAGCAACAATGCTTGCCACCCATATCTAGACAAATCTTCTAGAGAAATATGTCTGAAATGATATTCTATTCAAACATGGGGTGGCAGTCAATTAGTCATTCATAACATTTCAATGTTATAAATAGTACTGGAATGGGAAGAAAGGAAAAGGTGAGATCCCACTTGAAAAGGTCAAAGGAGTCGATCTCTTAGGATTTCTCAAAGCTATGCCTCCTTCAAGTTGATGTCCAAGTCCTTAGATGATCTCTTACAAAAGGGCCTCCAAAATAGTGAATTTAGTAGTATTCGTTCCTTCCCTTTTACATTTGTATCTCTTTTTCATACATGGTGGATTTTACAATCTCCAAGCTTTCCTTTTACTTCTCTGCTTTACTACTTTTAATCTACATCAATTCATTAGATAAAAATTAGTGTCAACAATGCTACTTCAAATCACATAGTCCACATGACACATTTATTATCTCAATCTATCAAAATTTATGCCAAGCCAGTACTAAACCAATTCCATATCCAGGTCTTGAAATGGACTTTTGAAGATTTAACTGTCAGTTGTTGGGTATGATTCCACTGACTCGTGGGATCTATTTTTTACTCACCCACCTCTCGACTTAAACACCATTGAGATGTCATGAGTGAAGGCAACCTCTAATTTACACTTTTAAGTCAGGTTTCCATTGCGGTCATTCCCTTATTCTTGATTAGCTTCAACTCACTTTCTCCAGGTATTCCAAGCTATTTATGGATGATCTACTTTTCAACATTTCATTATATTGAAGAATATCCTACCATTGTTAGCCCACAATGAACTCTATAGATTGGGGAACGTGGTGAGCATCTAGTCCTTGGTAGATAAACATGCCAACTACTTACTAAGGGACATTCCTCCCACTATTATGATCTTTTCCTCTAGAATAAGGTATCATTTCTCTTCGTCAAATGGGAATAGGAAAGTATATCATGTGACAGAGAGAAGAAGGGCAGAGCCACAATGAAGCAACAAAGCCTTTTTTTTTTCTTTTCTTCCCACTTGGATTTTGCACCATCACCCTTACTCACCAATGGAGAACCTTATTTTCATCTAGTGGATCTTTTTGCTAGGCTTGTGGATGTAGGAGAACTTCTCCATACCATGTAAATTTGGTGTGCGTTCTCTCTAGTTATTTCTTTCCTTCTTATCCTTGCTTCTTTCTTTTCATGCAAGACCATACAATGCAACATAGGTATTTGTATTGCAAGGCCCTCGATTCATCTTATTTGGACTAGATCTCTGCAACATTTATGGTGCCTTCACGCAAAGATCCATACTCTATAATGTCAGACATTAACATGTCTGAGATACACAATAAAGTTACCTGGAAATCTTTCATTACCTTTGATAAAAAAAAGACATTAGATTATAAAAATCCTTATTGACATTGGCAATGGATGCACGGGCTGCAGTGAGGCTCTTGGCTTCATTGGAAATCCACCTCTTTGCCTTGTCTTTCACATGTTGCATCTCATCATTGGTTTTCTTCTCAAACAACTCGCTAACTTGACGAACTATGTTTGTTGCCGCTTTCTCGGCTTCCTATAGCGTAACGGCTACCATCCTCTCCACTTCAACAATAACTATTTTGTTAACTTCCTCGGGAATCATCCGGCCCAAAAACTTGTCATCTTTTACATCTGAACTTTCTTCTGTTATTAATGGACATAGATTACATTGCTGCGAGAAGCCTGCAGTTCCTGAAGGCCCTATATTAGATTATGGAGGAGAGAGCTAGAGATCCAAATGACTTCCTTGAATCTACAATGCTTTTGGATCAGACCCATTATGAAGAGGGCTTCAGAGATGGCTACAAAGATGGCTTAGTCTCTGGTAAGGAGGAGGGAAGAGAGGTAGGCTTGAAGCATGGTTTTCAAGTTGGCGAGGAATTGGGTTTTTATCGCGGCTGTGTAGATGTATGGAAGTCAGCCGTTGGTATAGATTCGAGTAAATTTTCTTCTCGGGTTCATAAGAGAATCGAGCAGTTGGCGGAGCTGTTGGAGAATTATCCATTCAATGAGCCTGAGAATGAACAAGTTCAAGAGATGATGGATGCCATAAGGCTAAAATTTAGGATTATTTCAGCAAATTTGGGAGTGAGGTTGGAGTATGAAGGGCAGATCACTGCATCCAAGCAGGAACTAGAGGAGATGTAATTTGAGGTCTTGTCAAATTTATTGCCACTGAATGTAATAAAAATTTATTTATTATTATTAATTTTTAAATTAATATTATTTTTTATTCTGTTTTTGGTCCTCCTACAGGAGAAACCACTAAAATTACTAGTAGCAACACTTCCTCTTCTCTCACGTGCATTCTTAGGAATCCTCGTTCATTTAATGAAAGTTTAACAATAAATTTCTTGAAATTCATTGTTTCCCCCTCATGGTTAAGGTATTTTCCATTACTTTTGAGAGTTTTGAGCCAGGAGAACGCAGGGCTGTTACATTTCGAGCCGAGCCAATGCCGGCTCGATCGACTCGAAATTGACTCGAGCTCGATTGGGTTTGACTTCAAGCCGGCTCGAGTCGATTCCAATCGACTTCGAGCCGATTTTATTTCATTTTCGAGCCGGCTCTAAAATGAATCATTATATAAATGTTTTTGAGCCGATCTCAAGCCATGTAAGCTAGACTTGATCCGACTCAGCTCAGTTTATAATTAATATATATATATAATATATTATATATATAAATATATAATATATATATATAACATATATATATTATATATACGTATTATAATATAAAATATATTTTAATTCGAGTTGGATCGAGCCGAGCCTACCCGGCTCAAAGTCAGCTCGAAATTATTACCGGGCTGAATTTTTGGCTCGTTAGTTGGCTCATTTAGATCGACTCGATTTCGTTTCGATCTAAAATCGATTCAATTTTTAATCAATTTTCGATATTCGATCCATATTACCACTCCTGATGTCGATTATCCAGTTGCCATTAACCCAAAAATCAAAATTCTATTATAAAAAAAAAATCAAAATTCAAATGATCGTTTAATTAACCAAGTTTATAGTGAAGAGGTGTGAATTAACGTCTAATTAGATACTCAACGCACACAACTACAAAACCAACCAAAAAAAAAGAGATTTTTTACACGTATGTCACACAAATTTTTATGTATTACATCACTTTTTTCACTTATAGTATAAATTTTGTGAAAAAAAATATATAATATAATATTAAAAAATGTGTAATATGTATGTAAATATCTCAAAAAAAAAAAATTAACAAAAAGGTACTGGGTGGGTTTTTTTTTACTGTTCTCTTTTTTTCTGCTTTTTTGTAAATTAACAAAATTAGTTTGTTGTTATTTCGATGCAGTATTATAAAAAATTATTTATAAATATCATTAAATTAAATAATTTTTTTTAATATGATATCAAAATAATATTAAAATAAACATCACTTAAATAAACATTTTGATCTAAAACTCGTGTATTTTAAAAAATCACTTGCCAAGATGTGATGGTTTAGAATATTTCAAATCAAAATTAGGAGTGCAAGGAATTGTGGTATCCAAATATAAAATACGAAAATACGAAAAATGAATAAAATTATATTTGAGCTCCTAAAATTGAGCGTGCATTATAAATTATTTCCCAAACGGTGAAAAGGTTACAATTTGTTATCACTCACATTTTTTTAAAATTTAATAAAATTTTAAAATTTTTTTCTTTATTTTAAAAGTTTGATACTAAAAAATATTAATATTAATGTTTAATAATAAAAAATAATTTTACAATAAAATTATTAAAAAAATTAATAATTATATTCTAATTAAAATTAATCAACATTATTTTTACAAATATAGGAACTCAAATCGAGACTTTTTAAATTATTTTTTTTAAAAAAAAAAACCTAGGCATTGTGGTATTTTTCTGTGGAATTTTCATTGAAAACCATGCAATCTTTTTTCGTTCCTTCTCGTATGCTGCTTTCAGATTTTCTTCGTTCTCGTTTAAAAAAAAAAAAATCTGAAGAAAATATTCTCAAATTTTGACGATGAACTGAAATAAAAGAAATTAAATTGCAGAGAATGGAATGAGATTGAAGAACAGAGAGCGAAGCAACATTAAGAGCTCTCAAATTTCTTATTTATTTATTTATGATATTCATCATCGTCGCCTCTCATACGCTCGACAAACCGTTTGTTCTCCCAGCAGAGAACAACAAACTCCGTCGAACTACATATACTAGCTATAGCCGTCGCCGACGCGGCGGCCGCCTCAGTAACCGCCGCTGCCGGGGCCAAATTGGCAGAGAGAGCCGGCCCCGCACATCGTCGGCAAGTAAGCCCCCCTCAGCATCATGTCGGCGCACCTCCCCTGGCACTGGCCCATTCCGCCACCGCCGCCGCCCTGCTCCTCCATCATCTCCTTCAACGTCATCTCCACCATGTCGCACCGGCAGGGGCCGGAAACCTGACGGATCTGCTCGCAGCACTCCTCCGGCACTGATCCGTGCGGGTTTCCGGCAGGCCTCGCCAGCATGCCGTGGCCGCCGTGGCTGCCGTACTTCAGGAAGTGGCGGCAAGAGTCGATGGAGTGGCGCTGCATCTCCTGCTCGCACATCTCCTTCGTCAACACCATTGGCTCGATCTCTTCGATTTTGGTGATTCTGGTGCGGAAGGTGGCGGCGTTGGCTCCGGCGACGGCGACGGCGGCGGCCGCCAGAACGAGCACGACGGCCGCGAGGGAAGCTAGCTTCGGAGTCATTGCCGCTTAATGGATCGATTGCTTGAGATTCAAGTGTTTGATGGTTCGTATTTATAGAAGAGATCGAGGAGTTAAAAAAGAGTTTTTTTTGGGAATGGCCCCATGGGAGAGATCGATGTTATTAGGGTTTTGGCCAAATGTCATTGCAGAGAAGCAGATGGAGTTCATGCAGGGCTTCAGAGCACCACGTTTTGTGAGCTTTTCAACGAGGGTAATTAAAGCTTTTCAATTAAGATTTAATTAAATGATGTTAATCATTTTTTTTTTAAAAAATTATGTTCTTGATATTTTAATCAAAATAGAGTTATCTAAATATCATTTTTTTTGAAGATTAATTAAAAATGTCAAATCAAATAATTATTCTCTAGATAACATGATATAGCATCAAAATAATATTAAACCAAAGATCTTTTATGAAGAGATATCAAGTCTTCTTTCAAAAAAAGTGATCTTTGAAGAAAATATTGGAACAAGCTATCTTTGAATAAAGTCATTTTCAGGAATATGATGTTAGGATTCTTGGCGCTACCAATTTTTCTAAAAATTTAAGTTAGTAGGACGGACATAACTAATTCACTTATTATACTGTGCACCTAACATGCATCTACAAGTCGAGTCTAACTTTTTTTCGATAGTGGCACACCACCCAAAGTTATATTAGGTAGAGTGATGATACTAAATCAGTAACAGTTATACTCAGGCCATTCACTCACTGCTTTTCTCATTGTGGTAAGCCAAAGTAACTTAGTCTTTGTGAAGAATTTCACGAAGTCAAAAAAAATTCTTGTTCATTTATTTGTTCACTGATTGTGGTTAATTCCGAAATTGGACTAGCTCGAGCTTTAAAAACTTAAAATATTTATTCAACGTTGGGTACAATGAAACGTTCTTCACTGCATTTTATCTATAAATGGCAAAGTGTTTCGTGAAGATCTTTAGCTCGGCAGTCGAGTTATTAATTAATATGAAGCATTTGTTGAAAGATAGATTGGAAGTTGTAAAGTCCTCAATTTGACCAAAAAAAATTCCGTCTGCTAGAATAATAAAAAGTACTTCAGAACTTAAAATTTTTTTAAGTCGGTTACCAATCTCAAGAATTGAAAATTACACTATTCAAACAGTTATGAATTCAACAATTCAAATGAAAAAAAAGACTCTCACCATTGTAGCATAAAAAGAAAATTTTTCACAAGAGATAGCGATGAACCACTAATATAGTGAATCTTTCCTATCATGTAATCCAAACTTTGCATTCTCAAAGACATTGGGAATGGTGTCACTGGTGTTGGCAACTGTTTCTTCATTTTTTTAATTTGAGATTCTCACGCAAAATTATAACTTTTTGTTTTTTAAATTTTTGATATCATGAGTTTTCCACCACCTATTGCACCTATCGATGATTTGAAGATACAAGGACATAAAAATTGTTAATTACTTTAAATATTGTTGGATAAAAAAGATTATTTTTAATACCATTGATGTCAGCACATGAGTTCTAGTTAGAAAAATTGAGTTATTAGATTTTGCCCATGTACAAAGAGGAAGAGAGAGACCAAAGAAAACATGACAAGAAACTATAAGGAGTGATCTTAGTTACTTAAATTTAGATAAGAATTTTGTAACTGATAGAGCGCATTGGAAACAAAAGATTCATATGGCCGACCCCACCTAGTGGGATTAAGGCTTGGTTGTTGTTGTTGTTGTTGTTGATGTCAGCACATGAGTTCCATTGCCACGTAGAAGAGAAACGATGCCGCATGCAATGCTACAATCCAAAAATTATAAGTTCAAGCGAGAAATAGTTGAAGAAAAGCAAGAAAGAAAAGAGGGCCAAGAAAATAACCTTCCAGCTGCGTTCCATGAAACTCATAGGTAAAATCACACACTTGCTATCCCCTATATATTATATATATTTATGAACCTATGCTGCAGTGGATTCCACTTTAAGTATACTCTACGAATCATGTATGATTTCCCACTAAAATCATCTTCTTCGTCCTTTGTTACTATTCCTCCCAAGAATCGAGAACAAAAGAAGTTAATTGATTTCAAGTTGGTAAACTTTAGCGAAATGAAACAAAGCTTGGAACCATGCTTGAACTGATGATGAATTCATTCATTCATTCATTCTTTCATTCTTTATGTATATATACTCTTTATCCTCTTTCATCTTCAGAGTACGGATGAGATCGATCACCCAGCATTAGCATCCCCATCCTCCATCCTTCCCATTGACAATGTGAAGTATAAGAGGATAAGCGTTCCCATGCTCGACCTGAAACCAATAACAGATGAATATTTTTAATTAAAGAAAAATAACTGCTAATACAATTGCTAAGAGAGAATTCCAGAGGCTTAAATGCAGCCCAATACACAAGTTGTTGCATGAACATAAAAATTCAAACCAATGACTGAGTGCGTGTCAGATTTGTATATCAAGATAACTTCTTGTTGAATTATTAATGTGAGATAGATACTCATATTTATTCCTAACAATTTCTTCTCACATAAGAATCAATCTATATCAATCTTTCTCAATTTATGGTTCACTTTAGTCTATCATGTGCATATTTATCAAGAACTCATCACATTCTCAATTTATGGTTCACTTTAGTCTATCATGTGCATATTTATCAAGAACTCGTCACACTACCTGCAGGCTTAAAAGCTCACTCAACTACTTATTGTTATCGCGAGAGCCATTCTTCTTTTGAATTTTAGGTAGGATATGATAGCATCCACATGAACAATTTAATCCTAGCTGAACTATCTGTATTGATAATATTTGTTAGGATGTCTAAGTTGAAGCTAATACATAAATTATATGCATATATATATATATATATATATATATATATATATATATATATTCTAACCTATAACTTAGATTTATGAGTAAACATTATCACTTATATATGAGAATCACAACTAATTTTTTAATCTACTAGGATAAATGTTGATGTGATTTCCCAACATATAAAAATTAATAAATAAATTATTCAATTATGATAATAAGCTTTAATTCACCGGATTACCATATTAGATAAATAATTTGGCAGAACAAATTTTAAAATCACAATTATTAGAGCCTCATTTCACTAGAAAATCTAAATCACAAATAGAATTAATAGAAATACTTAAAATGTTCATTAATACAAGTTAAATCAATTAATTAATTCACAAATATGTTAAAATAGTGTGATTAACATATGAATCGCAAAAAGACTTCATTATTTATAGAGAAAATGTCTTAAAACAAACATTTAAATATATACATATAATATTTTTTAGGAAGATCTACACGAAATATATGTTAATTATAAAAAATTACGTATTTCACAATCAGAAATAAAATATTATATATATTATATAAAAATTTTATAAAATTATATATTTTAAATTATATTTTTTTTAAAAATATAAATTAAATTAATTATTTATTTTTATAAATCTTGTTATATTGTGATGATTCAAAATTTCATAAAAGAGATTTTTATATCACTAAATTGAGTTTATAATAAATTTTATATGTAATTAATCTATGAAATAAACTGTATTATTTGGAATATATTTTTAAGATTTCAAGTATAGAACTATTTCATCTAGAGGTGTAAAATCTATACTTTTGTAAAATTTCAATATGATATATATGATATTTTATTTTTGACAGTGAAATATGTACTTTTTTATAATTAATATATCATCTATTTAAATTCCTCTATTTTTTAATATTTTCACCATCTTCTCCCTACTATCATAAACAGTATGTACTCAGCAAGTGTAGGAGTGCAGATTAACGCGTGTGAAATAGTATATAAGGATGAAAATTGATGTGTCAATTTGGCTTTTGTTGCTGTGTAAATATAATTTTTAGAAAAAAATTACACTATTTAAAGATATATATATGAAAAAACTGTTTGTATATAAAAACATTTGACTAAATTTTTTTTATTACAATTGGTTTACATCAAGGCTTAGCTTTAAGTCCATTTCTTTTTGCTTTTGTTATGAAAGTCTTGACTGGACATATCCAAAATAAGGTGCTATATTTTTTGCAGATGATATTATTATTATTATTTTTATAGCGATATTATCTTTATTGATAACTAAAGAGGGAGTTAGAGCGAAACTTCAGCTTTGGAGAAATACTTTAGAATTTAAATTTTTTTTGTCTTAGTAAATAAAAAATTGAATGTATGAAGCGCATATTTAGACAAGAAAGAAGCACTTATATTAGTGATGTGATAATTGATGATCAAATTATCAAAAAGAGTAAGCACTATAAATAAAATAAGTGTTACAAAAATGAGAATGTCAAGGTAGATGTATATGTATATACGATAGGATAGAATGAGAAATGAGTATATCTGTAAGAAAGTTGGAGTTGCACTAATTAAAGATAAACTTAGAGAAAATCGACTTAGATAGTTTGGACATATAAATCGTAGCCTAATTGAACTTTCAGTTAGGAAAATCGAGTTATTAAATTTTACCTATATACAAAAAATAAGAGGAAAATTAAAGAATATATGACAAAAAACTACAATGAGTGATCTTACTTACTTATACTTGAATAAGAACATATTAATTGATAAAATGTAATAAAAATTAAAAAATTTGTAGTTATTATTATTATTGGATGATTAACATATTCATAGTTGAATTTTCTATGAACGTTATGTAAAGTTTTTGTTAAATTACTTCATAAATGCAACCATTGTACGCAAATGAAAAGCGAAGAAGGGCTACAACCAATCATAACAAGATAATATACTAAACTCAAAATGAATATTCTTATCCATAGATTTTTTTCCTATTTTATGATGGATGTTTTGATGATCTTATCTTCGTGAAGATTAAATTTTTTGTTATTGATTTATAAGTATTTTGATTTAAACTCCAGTACAAAATTTTAGATTATTTAAAAAAAAGGTTATTAAATATTACTCATTATTAAAAAAAATATAAAGAGACCGAAAAAATCATAGCAAAAAATTATAAAAAAAATAATTTTACATATTTAGAGCAAAATAAGTATTTGTTCACTGATAGAGTGTAATAAAAATAAATAATTATATAGTCAATCTTATCTACTAAGATAAAGACTTGATTGTTATTGTTATTATATTTATAAAATATTTATACATTCATATATGTACTTACATAAATATTATGGTATGAAAATTTGAAATATAATACCAAACTATGACTATAAAATTAAATAAATAAGATAAAAAGTAAACGGTGAAAAAGATTGCCAAACATTGAATATAAATAGTAAAATATATATGTTAGGAAATCAAATGTTATATTGATTCAATTGTTCACGTGAAAGAGATCAAACTCAAAACAACTTCTAATAGTTCCAGAATACAAACTATTCAATTGACTTAGGTTAGCTGAATAACTCTTATGGGGACAGAGCTGAGCTAGAGCCAATTGGCCCAGTTGAACCATTTGGTTGAATAGTTTAGTTGAATAACTTATCTGAATGACCTAGTTGAATTAAACTTTCTCTCTAGCTTATTCTCTCACTTTTCCTAACAATAGCAATTAATGTCGTTTTATTTGACCGTGTCTTCAAAGTGTAGTGTGTAAGCTTGAGAAGGTAGGTCTCGGCTAATAGATGACGGTCCCCTGGTATGTGCTGGTTGGTTAGCAAACTTATTCCTAAAAGATCTCTCGTTAATAAGAATTATAAACTATATTTGCCATACTAACTTTTTTATTTCTATAAATATTTTCATTTAATGCAGAGGGAGGATTTTTCTTTTTCTAATCCTCTCTCTCTCATCATCCGGTCTTCCTAATTTTCTAATCCTTATCTCTTCTTTTTCTATTGCTTTTATTTTTATTTTTTTTTATTTTATAATTTATATCATCTGTGAAAAGTTTTTATCTTTCTTTTTTTAATTTTTTTATCTTACATTGGATTTCTTTCTCAAATAATATAAAACTATTATTAGCAATGATCAATAAGTTCCTTCAAACACAATAGGCAGGAAATGATTAAAGGGAACTTTTCATCAATGCCAGGTTCAATTCTTTGCCTTGGCGTGCCCGTACGTCACGTGCAGACCGGTCAACAAATTTGATTTTTGATTGAAATTGAAATATAGATAAAAAATAATTTCAAGTAAAATTTTTTTAGATGAGTTTGAATTAAGGGAGCACTTCAATATTACGTTTGATATTATTTATTTATTAAAAAAATTAATATTATATTATATTATTTAAATATTAAAATATTTTAATATTATTTTTTGAGTAATAATTTTATCTTTTTTTAAAATTAACTAGACATATTATTAAACTAAATAATTTATTTTTTTTATATAACTTAATATAATTTAAGATAATATTAAGGAGGCATTTAGTTCAATATTATCTTTATGTTATGCATATTATTTAAAGAAAATAATTATTTTCTTTAATATATTTATAAATAAATTTATATAAAATTATATAATTATTAATTAAAAGATGAACCGCAGTTGAACGCAGCCGGCAACTCTTGCGCATGCTGCGAAATGGCTCCCAGCCAGCAGCGTTGGCGCTTGCTCGCGCTGGGCGAGGCTGCAAGGCTGGCAGCGGCCATCCGCATGGCCTTGCACGTGCAGTGATCGGAAGGATAGAGAGGGGGAGGAGAGAGAAGGGGAAGTGTAATAGTAATTATAAAAATATTTTAATAATAAAAAAATTAATATAATATTTCTTTGATAATTATATTAAAACTCAGGATCCCATTGTTACAATTTTAAAAATCTGGACTTATATGTTATTAAGTTCTAAATTCGGAGACCCATGTGTAATTTTCCTAAAATATATTTTTTTAAAAGTTTTTACCCTTATGACACAAAAAACTTCAATATTTACTTATTAGATACCCTAAAGTTAAATATTACATGACACACACTTATTTATTTCAATATTACAAAAAGCTTCAATAAGGTTCATAGGAATAAAATCTAACCCTTTTGTATCTTAAATTAAATCTAATCGTTAAGATGAGCATCTAACGATTAGATTTAAAATATTCTACATCAATAATAAATTTAAATAGTTTTTAACATGTAAGATTTAAGTTAAGGTGCACCGAGATTTAGATTTTATTCCTATGAACTTTATTTAAGTTAAAACATAACTTAATTATGGTTTACTTAAATAAAATGTAAGGATTTTTTAACTAGGGTGTGTTAGTTGTAAAATTAAAATATATAAGTGTGTGTCATATAATATTTAACTTTAGGGTGTCTAATAAGTAAATATTGAAGTTTTTTGTGTCATACGGGTAAAAATCTCTTTTTATTATTGACAGATTATAATTATGCATTTATTTCACTTAAATAATATTGACTATATGAATTTTTTATTTTTATTATATTGCATCGAATAATAATTTTCATCCTGTAATTATACAGTAATTATATAAATTTAGAAACTGATGACTTAAAAATTTAAGAAGATTAATTGGATGAACATAGTTTTTTAATTAATTATATTAGAAATTATGTAAGATAAAAATTAAAATTAATTGATATATCAAGAATTTGTACTTAATGTGAAATAAAGAGAAATATTAAACTGGAGTTTGTTTAGAATGACTGAAAAATAAATATTATATTTTTGTAATTAAAAAGCAAAATTTGGCTATCCCTTAACTGTTTTAAAAATATTTTTATGGGATTTGTTTTTTAGAAAATAATTTTTTATGGGATTTGTTCTTTTAAAATTACTAATAATAGCTGGGTCACCGGTCCTGAGATGAAAATTTGAAAGTTCGAATCAACATTCATCAAGAGAACTCACAGTGTGGCGAAGAAGACGACGACTCGACGGGGGTCGAGCCACGGCGACGGACGGCGAACGCCGAGGCGCCGGTAACGAGCCGCGCCTCCGGCGACTCCCGCAGTTGGGCTCGTTGCAAGAGGTAGCGTGCCGAAATCACCGTCGCCCGAGACGTGCACTACAAGAGCTGAGTTCCCCCCATCTGCTCACCAGAATTCGAAAAAGCAAATTGCAGCCGTAAGACGGTGGCTGGGATCATTCAAATCTCAAGAAGAATCTCTCATAAATGACTTATTCTGAAGAACATCTCGACGGATTTCATCCAAAAGGGGAAGTAGAGCGAACAAATTAATCTGCAGGGGAAGCTTAATTAATTACCGATTGCTGTGGTCGAGTCTGCCGCACTTGTCTCCCCTCGGCCCTGCGATCCCTTGCGAGAAAGGGTCTTCAGGAACTATAAAGTATGGTAGATGGATAAAAGAAAGAAAAAGGGCAGTCGGAGAGGAGGAAGGGTGCGGGGAAAGAGAAATACCGGAGCGCGGTGATTGGTGCTGGAATCGCTTTCCCCTGTTCTGGCGGCGGAGGTAGCGAGGAGCGAGAGGCTTCCCACGTCAAGAGAGACGAAGCCATCGGAGGCGTCTGATTCGCTCTTCCCGTAGTGAGAGGCCATGCCGAAACCTCCGGATATGGATTCTCCGGCGCTGTACTTAACGAGACGCACGCCGGGTGAAGAAACGAAATCCTGGTGTGCCGGAAATTTTAACATCAGAATTGATGAATGGAACAGTATACAGAAGGCTGCATCGAGAAATTGGGAAGGTGGATTGTAGGAAAAGTGATGCCGATGTTCACCGTCTTTGGGATTTCCGACATCGAGGCCCCGCGAGGTTGAAATTTGGTCGATTAAGAGAGAGAGAGAGAGAGAGAGAGAGCGCACCAGAGGAGACGAGTTCTACTTCTTGAAAGAAATAAAGGAGAAAAGAAAAAAAAAAAAAAGAGATAAGCTGATGGAGGGGAGGGGAGAGGGAAATACGGCGAAGGGTGTGGGCAAAATCGGTATTTCGTGATTCAGTTTGGGCCAGTAGTTTGTTAGGAATATGATGCTTACAACTTCCTTTTGATGGCGACGTTCTTTAAACTATTTCAGGAATAAGCGCAGCTTATTTTTATTTTATTTTTTAATAAGGGCAATTATTATATATATATTATGATATTAAAATTTATATATTTTACATATGAATTACTCAATTTTTTTTATAAAAATTATTTAAAAACTATAATTTTTAGTACACATACATATAACAATTTTGTGACAAAATATATATGAATTAAAATTTTAATATAATTTTCTAATTAATATATAATAAAAAAGTTGAATATTAAATATATAAAATAATTAAATTTTAATGATATATATTTAATTGCTCCAATTAATAATAAAAGCTGTCAATAGTTTGTCCTACACTTTCTTTCACAAGAAATACTTAACACTAAAATTTTGTGGTAAATTAAATTTTAGCATTAGATTTTAGGGACATTTATACGGTGGACACAAAAATTTAACTAATTTACGAATTTCACCATAAATCTTAAAATATTACAGATATCACATCTAAAACAGCTATTTTTTCGCTTTTCACATTTTGCAGTAATTTCTATCAGAAGATTTAAATATAATTAAATCTCAACAAAATATCACTTATTGATCACATTATTTAACCATCGACTTTCATGTTAGGCATCGCGGAGCTGCATTGGTTCCAACGGTAGCGTATTCACGCGATGCGACAGCATATTCTCGCGAGGCGATAGCATATCCACGTGAGAATCACTCTACTATTTGCATCTTCTTCTTACGCGGGTATCGTGAGCGAGCATCGGACCTTTTTTGCAGCTTTAGAGTTTTGTTGTCCCCGGCCTCAGAAAGGTCTGATGCCTACTTGAGATGCCCGCGTAAGAAGAAGATGCAAATAGCAGAGTGATGCTCGAGTAAATACGCTGCCGCCTCTCGTGAATATGTTGCCGCCGAAACCAATGTAGCTCCGCGATGCCATAACATGAAGGTCGATAGTTAAATGATGCGATCAATGGCTGAGATTTTATTGAGATTTAACTATGGTTAAATCTTCTAATAGAATTTATTGCAGTATGTGAAAAATAAAAAATAGCTATTTTAGATGTGATAATTGTAATATTTTAAGATTTATGATAAAATTCATAAATTAGCCCAATTTCTGTGTCTACCATGTAAATGTTCCTAGATTTTAATTTAAGAAAAATTATTCGAACCTTTTATGTTGGGAAAGTAAAAAAATGTTATGAAAATAAAATTGAAAATATACAAAAAGCTAACCCTTGTATGCAATACAAGTGGGCCGAACGCACGTGGCGTCCAATATTGGACGTAGAATGATGCTCCGCCCTAACCCGATAAGAAAAAATTCTTGAAAAATCAATATGTAATTTTTTAAAGGCCAATAACAAGTAATTTATGCTAAAAAAATTAAGTTTTAATTTTTACAAGACAATTTCAAAATTTGAATAATTTGAATTCTTAATTTATGTTAATTTTTTTTTATTAAAACAGTTACTTTAGAATTACTTTTAAATAAAGGATGTAGGGTACAAGATTTCTGGAGGGCAAAGGAATTATTGAATACAAGTTTAGTTAATTACTAAAGTGAATAAATAAGTAAAGTTTGAAAATAAAATAATTCAAAATTCATAAATCATCAAAAAAATAAAATTTCGTACCTCAAAGTCGTTATCATTTTTTTATATGATTGAACAACATAAGACATATATTATGTAATGAACCCAGTGCTACTCCAATCCAAGCACGCTTCACAATTTTATCTCAAAAGGTGTTTTTATCATTTGAGATCACGTTATCTACTTATACAGCTCAAGATCTCCCTACCTTTTTAATGTGGGACGATTCATTCCTATGGTCCTCTCACCACTCATTATTCGACCTAGAATTATATCAGGAGCTGCACTCTACCTCAGTGATTCCTTTCTCGTAGGACATCACCCGACGATCACTCCCCGCCCTCTTCGGCTACAAGCGTCATATTATTGATGACTGAAATTCATTTATTTATTTTTTTTACCAAGTTTAATAATTTTGAAGAAGAAAATATGAAGCAGGTAGATAGATGGTTAGCCTATTCCAAACGATATTTGTGGGATATTCATGCTTTCTTTTGCTTGAAGATTCAAAAAGAAATAGAGAGCAATTGATTGCCATATTTTACTTTGCCATTTCATCTCATGGCAAGCAACTAGTGCTCCCTTTTCGATGTATCTTTTAGGGGTAGCGATTTTTAACCGGACCCATCAATGTAATCCGATTGAGTTTATACGAGTACGAGTCATAAAAAGTTTAACTCAACTTTGACTGTTCTAGGAGGACCTAAATACGAGTTAGTGAGTCAACTCAGTTACAATCCACCATGGCAAATGATCTATTTATCAAAACTACTATACTTTTTAATATTAATTATAAAATATGTATTACATAATTTAATTGTATTTTTAATATTCTTAATTAAATTATATGAATTTATTAATTTAAAGTAAAAATATTAGATTTATCAAATTTTGATACTTATAAAATTATAATGAATGGGTTGACGGATTGAGTTAGATAATCGGTTTATTAAATGGGTCAGATACGAGTTTCAATAAGCCTTGATGCCTATTTAATAAATAGATTAAGTTTGGTTCAACTTAAATGAGCTTGGTAAAAAAATTAATTGACTTGAATCCGACCCATCGACCAAATTACGATCCTATTTCATACTTAAACTAAATTAAAATGGAGAAACTTTGATTTTTTTTTTCTTTGTGAATGCGAAACTTATCAAATGGTGATTTGGTTCTTACTATTATTTTATGGCTCATATTACAATGATATTAATAGTGTGATTTAGTTGATCCCTCCCAAAGTTTTAATGTGCATATACATTCAACCAGACTATGGTGACAAATTGCATGAGCTCATCTTACTTCAAAATAATAATAGAAAAAAAAAGAATTTAGATTTTACTCAATGTTGCCGGGTCTCAAGTCCCGGATGAGAAATGCGGAGGGTTACGTTAGGCAGTCGACAGCCAGCGTAAAACTTGTCGAATCAATCATGACATGAAACATATGAATTTGATAACTGATAGAGCGTAATGGAAACAAAGGATTCATGTAGTCGACCCCACCTAGTGGGATTAAGGCTTGGTTGTTGTTGTTGTAAATTTTACTCAAAAATCAGTTTGTATTGTTGAAATTATCTCGATTACGATCCCTCTTTCCTGCTCAAAATCTGTAAATTTAAATTCAATTTAGAATCATCTTTGTACCGTACCATAAAAAAAAGGCAAACTGCCACGAGTTTAATGCTTAACATCATGTAAATCTATGTTTTTAAAATTATAATATCAAGGTTCCTGAATTTTAATAAAATATCAAATGAATTTTTTTCTTATTTTTTTATTATTAAAATTACAGTTTTGCCTTTGCCATTCTCTCTCTCCTCTTGATTTGGGGCACGCGTGCGGGCCGCGCGACCGCTCGCCGGATCAAGAGGAGAGAGAGAGGGACAGGGGTAAAATGGTAAATTTAAAAATTTTAGTTATAAAAAATTAAAAAAAAATTATTTAATAATTTATTAAAACTCAAGACCTGATGTTATAATTTTAAAAATATAGACCCGTGCAATATTAAATGTTAAACTCAAAGACCTGGATGTAATTTGCAGCATAGCTTAAGGCTTTAAGCGACGAAAATCTCTTCCAAGCCCCAATTATATATAAGGTAAATTACATGTAAATTGTTAAGCCTAAGACATAATAACATGTACGTCTACGATTCTAATTTTTAAAATTTTAATATAATTATCAACTAAATTATTTTTAATTTATTATTAAAATTATCTAAAATTATAATTTTATTCTCTCTTCCTCCACCTCTTGTTTGGGCAAACTCACTGACGAAGGGCGCAAGCGAGCCCATCAACGAAGCGGCACAAAGAGAATAATAAAACTATAAATTTAAATAATTTTGATAATAAAAAATTTTTAAAAAAACTTTAATTAATAATTATATCAAGAACCTAAATATTAAAAATTTAAAATTATAAATTTATATAATATTATAATTTAAAATTAAAAATTTGAATGTAATTTAGTTATAAGTTATTATATCTCACACATACTAATAATTAAACTCAATATACTTCAATCTCAAGTAGATTTGAAATAAACTTTAAAATCTTTTATCAGTAACTCATATTATACATAAATTTAAAAGTTAATAATAAATTTTATTTTATATTATAAAATTAAATAATTTTTTATTTGTATTTAAAAAAATTAAAACAATTCTTAAAATACTCTAATCAAAGACCCTTCAGAGTGAAAAGCAGGCTCAGGGGGGCCCACAACCTTCTTTTCTTATAGCATTTTTACTTTTATGCTGCTTTTTGTTTTAGTGATTTGAAGCACATGTTAACGACACAAATAAATGAGGATCAAACTTTTTGTACTTGATGTATCTTCATTTACTGTTATAGTATTATAGGCTACGACCGAATTTCAAAAAAAACTACACAAATAAACCTGTTAAGTATGAATAAATATCGCTATTGGCTATAATAGGCTGTTATACTTGATATGTTATGTCGTAGTACTATGATATTTTATATTGAGATATTATTTGTTGAATAATAATTTTATTATTTTTTATAATATTATCTATTATTAAATTAAATAATTTTTTTTAAAATAATATTGAACTAAATTCCCTCACTAGATATTACTCAAACTTTGTGTATGGCTTTTTTTTTTTTTTTGAAAGTCAGCCTAGGCCTAAATTACTCAAAAGTAAAACAGTACATCAAGTATAAAGCTGACGATTCTAGCTTATGATCGCATGAAGATCGAGAGGAAGGGGCATTCCCCCTTTCCACTGGATATTGCTGTTACAGAAAATAGAAATAATATAATCGGTTGCCTTATTTGCAGCGCGATATATATGTGAAATCCTATAACTTCTAAATAAAGGCAAAACACGCATGAGAGGAGCAAAGGTGTTGTTCATAGCCCAAATGTTGGTTGCTTAGAGAAGATCCACAATGACAGAGGAGGAGTTCTCCTTTATCCACAGTCCGTCTGCCACGTCTATCCATTCGCTCGCTATCTTTAATGCCTCACAAGTAGGCCTGTAAATGGGTCGGATCTTGATCCGATCCGATCCGTGATCCGAACCGATTATCTTATGAAACGGAATAATTTTTTGACCCGAACGATTATTCCGAAAAACCGACCCGCTCCGTTTAAGTATTGTCGGGTCGGATCCGGGTCGATGCTGATCCGACCCGAAAAAAATCTGATCCGAAATTTATAAGTATGAAATTATTTTACGTATTTATATATTTATTATTTAATTGCATATATTAATTGTTGTTTTATTTTATGAAGGTTTTGAAATGTGATTGAGACCTATAATTATTAAAGAGGCTATTGCAAATTATTTTAAGGGGGCGTTTGGTTCAGTGTTATCTCAATGTCAATGTTATTTAGATGTCATGTTATCTAAATGTCATTGTTATTCATCAATAGACATTTGTTTGGTTCAATGTTATGATATTAGAAAATATCAATGCTATCCAAATTATTTTTATTTAGTTGGAAGTTATTGGCATTATAATGACAAATTGATGGTGTTATCTTGAGATGTCGCCCAATTTGGAGTGACATCTAGATGTCATCATGTAATGGCATTTTTGTAATTAATTGTAATGTTATTTAAAGATGTCATTAAACCAAACAATTAATTTCTAAAGATAACATAACATAACATTGAGATAACATTGAACCAAACGCCCCCTAAGTGCAGTAAGTAGGAAGTACTTGCATTGTGAAATGGGATAAATAGCTACAAATATTTTTTACCGTTAAGATAAAATGTTTAGTGCTAGCTTTAACAGAACTGCACTTTATTTTTTGTGTAATATTTTCATTCAACTGTTGGTTCTATGTTTTGTAATATTGTAATATAATGCTGATGTCAGTGACATGATCTTTAAATATTTATATATTATCCTTATATTTTCTACTATAATGGATTTACATTATAAATTTTAGTGATCAAAATTTTATTTAGAAATATAAGAATATATATACAACTAATAGTTGTAGTCATTAAAAAATAGTGTTAAATTATGTAAAAAAATTCCGGGTCGACCCGAAATCCGATCCGAAAATCCGAACCGTGGCAGGTGATGGAACGGATTTGGGTTGACCTCGATCCGATCCGATTTTTAATCCGATCCGGATATATTGGAATCGGATCCGGGTCGGGGTCAACCCGATCCGGATCCGATCCGTTGACAGGCCTACTCACAAGCTCCTATTTTCTCCGCGTCTTTAGCTACAAAGGAGATCAATTTTCGGCCTACAACTTTGAGCATGGCTCCATGATGATCCCTTAAAATCACACCAGCTCCAGCGCGTCCATCTTCCTTAGCTGCGCCATCAAAGTTCACTTTTAGCCAACCTGAAGGTGGGAGAACCTAATGGGAATAAGGTGAATTACCCAAGCCAGTGTAGCTTGTGGGTTCCCAATTCCCTAGGTTAGAATGAAGTGAGGCCTTCGAGGCAACAATGAAGGCTAGTGATGCAAAGACCGCTGGGGAATCAATGGGCTTGCCATAGACGTGATTGTTTCTAGCTCTCCAAATATAATATAATGCTGAGGTCGCAGTTTGGATAATTGAGCATCCAGGGTATTGTGTAGCTCTATTCTTGACCTGCACAAGAAAGAGAGACAAAGGGTTAGTTGGTGGGGGGTCTCCTATCCCCCAGAGTTGACTACTATTAAGCTGCTGCAGAAAAAACTTGTTGACATTAGTGACTTCTTTTGTATTCTGCATTTCTCCTTGGTTTTCACTATCATTGCTCCTACTAATATGCTGCTTTAGTTCAGTACCTGAGGGTAGTTGGTTCAAGTTATGGGCAATATCTGCTCTCTACATGCTGCTCTCTCTACTCTCAATTTATTGCTGAAGAGTGCTATTCTGTGTCACCTGTTGGTGAGCATTTTCGCTTTGCGGCTCCAGGTTTGTAGTTCTCATGATATGTTGAGTTGAGTGTCTGCTTGGCTCTTGATTATCTCCCTCCCTACAATCGGCTTGGGTAACTGGCATATGTCGTTTATAGAAGATGAGACATTCCACAATTTTAAATACTGTTCTGGTCATCTTACACTCAACAATAATATGCTCTAGGTTTTCTTCCTTATCACAACCCCAAGGACAGGAATTAGTGGCAGAGATTCCTCTACAATACAACTATTGACGTGTGGGGATAACTTTATTACACACGCGCCAAAGGAACATAGCTATTCTAGGTTAGATTTTGATCCTCCAAACCCAATCTCCTTCTCCTCTAGTTTTGGTAAAGAGCTTCTTATAGAGAGCAGAGGTTTGGGGCCTGGGGCTCTTCTATCCTTTGTGTGGCACCAGACTAATTTATCGTTATCCATAGAATCGAGACGTGGAAGCCTTATGATGCGATCAGTCAAATGTGGCCCAAACAATTGCTGAAGGCTTTCTTCGTTCCACTCCCCATCTTTACTATATGGGGTATGCCTTGTCTTATATTTAGGAAGGTTGGCCACTTAGAGAAAAGGGCTGTGTCAGCCCACGGATCATCCATAGCACTGCATACTTCCCCAGTCCTAATTTTCCACCAAGTGTTATTAAGAGACATGGCTAAATTTTTTTGCCTTCTGTTCAGTTTAGTACAACTGTGCAAACATCCACAAATTCTGCTAGAAAATGATGGCACTTCAGGCCGTGTTTTTGAGCCCAGCGTAATAGGCTTCATATATATATATTAGGAAAAACAAGTTTCAAAAGAAGAATCATAAACTGCAGCTGATAGAATTGAACAGTGAACATGTGATCATCTACTGGAAAAGATCAACAAGACCATAATGGTTATCTAATCAAACACGAAATGAAATGCGGCCATAAATCATAAACAAAAGAAAGAATATTTTTTTTGATGAAAAAAAAGAAGAATTTTGAAAACTATTTGAAAAGGGAAACCTGTCAATATCCGATGGCAATATGATGGCATTCACTTCTCCAGCCGCTGCAGCACAGACTCAGCAAATATCTGCTGTCTGAAATTTTCAGAACTAGAAAAAAAATAAATGAAAAGGATATAAGAATGGCCACACACTTGTGAATGAGCAGTCATTGTATTCTACAACCATACCGATGCAGCCATAGTCATTGTAATTTTTAGGCTTTGATACATTATTGTGCATCTTGCATACACATATGCGTCTAAAGAAATACGGGCATGCTTTAAATACACGGGTACGGTGGAAAAAATAAAGGGATAATTACGTACATGCCACATTAAACATCTTTATTTACGCATTACCTATTCATTCTTGTTTAATTACGCTACACACACTCCAAACATTACAAAGCTTACAACCACACACTTTAACAACTTGTTTTACCATAAGAAACCATAGTTTTTAAGTAACTTAACTATAGTTAAGTTACTTAAAATTTGAGCCGTTCATAAAAATTATGTTTAACTATGGTAGCGACGGCCGATGGCTGCGACGGAAGGAAAAAACCGCGAGTGTTGAGAGGAAATCGGTGCCGATGGCTGCGACGGAAGAAAAAAACCGCGATCTGCTGTGATTTTAGGGCAAATCTCCATTAATATACCATGGTATTGAAGAAGAAAACTATTTACACAAGGGTAAAAATGTAATTTTTAAGATTTATTAACGGAATATTTCTTTTTTTCATCTGGATTCAAACTGAGTTTAACTCAAGTGTGTGGTTGTAAGCTTTGTAATGTTTGTAGTGTGTGTAGCGTAATTAAACAAGAATGAATGGGTAATGCGTAAATAAAGATGTTTAATGTGGCATGTACGTAATTATCCCAAAAATAAATTAGAAAAAGTATATGATACATGTCTTATTAGAAATAAATCTAATGTATTATTGTAATAATGTGCATATCGCACGCAATAAGAAGCCTAAAGATTCAGAGGGCATCATTTTCAGAAAAAAAATGATTTCTTTTCTGTAACCTTTATGAGCCCCGCTCGAGCTGCAATCATGTCTCTGGCCCTACAACAATGCGAATGCAGAAGAAATAAGCCTAACATATTAATGAGGTTATTGCAAAAACAAGAATGAATGGGTAATGCGTAAATAAAGATGTTTAATGTGGCATGTACGTAATTATCCCAAAAATAAATTAGAAAAAGTATACGATACATGTCTTATTAGAAATAAATCTAATGTATTATTGTAATAATGTGCATATCGCACGCAATAAGAAGCCTAAAGATTCAGAGGGCATCATTTTCAGAAAAAAAATGATTTCTTTTCTGTAACCTTTATGAGCCCCGCTCGAGCTGCAATCATGTCTCTGGCCCTACAACAATGCGAATGCAGAAGAAATAAGCCTAACAGATTAATGAGGTTATTGCAAAACAACAGAATTGAAGGAAGACTTTCACGTTTCACCTTCCAGCAAATTCAATAGGAGTTTCCCCAGGTCTTAGATATTGAGGTTCGAGGTACCAAACATCGCAGACAACAGCCCGTGATGTCATAAGCCGGAATAAATGCATGGTGAATGACTGCCTACAAAATAGGTAGTCATTTACGCTCAACATCATAAAGTACAAATAAACAAAGCATCTTTACAAGGAGAATCGAATGTTAAATATTGTAATATCAAAACCGGCTTGTAAATGGGCAGGAATGGGACAATGCCTTGGAATACCTGCCAGAATAGAGCACTACATACCATATGACAAAAGAATGAGAGGCAATGCCCTAAGTAGTAGAGAATTGCATACTATATAACAAAAGAATGAGAGGCAATTCCCTAAGTAGTAACATAAAAAAGATTAGTAAAACGAAACAAGGGTGGACATAGAAAAACCGACATTAAAATATGCGCACTATATTGCCAGCTTGTAACTGATGTGAACTTTAATTTAAAATGAATGGAAGAAAAATCTCGTAAAGTGGAAATATATAAGCAAAAAAGTTTTATCAACTGAAGCAGCTGGCGCGTTTCCATGGAAATTTGCTAGACATCCCTTCCAGATAAATTTTTTAACTCAAGATTTACTATCTGCATTAGAAGTAATTATTGAAGAAAAATGGGCAATATTAAGCATTTTGTCACTTGAGTATGCATTCCAATCTTGAACATCTTCAATGGGAGCAAGATATGCGAAACAATTCATCCTAAGAAAATTTTATATTATTGGAAGTGTACATAGAAAATTACCTCATACCAGATATTTATCAATAGGTGTGTTGTTAATACACAAGTGATGATTATTACCTACTAGCTTAAGCTTTTTGGTTAATAATAGGTGTCCATGCACTAATGTATTCGGTCCAACTATGACTCCCAAATATTTGACAAATAAGTGGCATCGGGGTCGATGGTTTGAGCGGGATCAAGTGACTTATATTGGTTATGCTCCTATGGTCTTGACCGTCTTCTATCATGGTTGAGTAAAGTTCCAAGAGCATGAGGCTCCCATTGTGATAGAAGTTGGTTAAGTGGCTCTTAACGTGTATGTATTTGATGGATTAAAATGACCTATTGGACACAAAATGATCAATGTTTTTGAATGTTCGTGCGCGAATAGCCTTGAAGAACGGTGTTCTTCAAGAAGGTTATTCGTCGCATTTAAACGAGGTTTTTTTTTTTTGAAAAAAGGCATTTGTTGACAAAGGTTGGCAATCTGAAGAATAAAGTCCTTCAATGAAGATAGAACTCAAAGGAGGCTAGCCCCAAAGAAGGAAGTTCTCAAACAAAGACATCCTCAAAAAAAGATATTATTCCAAAAGTATTTGAGAAGAGTTCCACAGATATTAAGCATGCGATTTGAATCTTCATAGATTAAGTGCCCTAATTCCTATTAGCTCCAAAAGTATTTGGGAAGTGCCACTTGTAATGGTTGTAAGAACCAAGGGTGTTTCCATCATTTGCCTATTAGCTCTACGGTGCCCTAATTCCTATGTATAAATAGGGATATTAGCACACATGTAGAGGGCTGACAGCCACGACATGTGGGAAAGAAAACCGAATGAAGGTGATTTATATATAGTCTTCATTGAGATGGAAAGTAGCACAATCCCTCCTATTCACAAAAAGAGGAAGATCTGGCAACTCAACTAGTGATTGGGGAAGTATCTATAGGACCATTGATGTCAGAGAGTTCTCGAGTTGCCCAAAGTGACTTGGAAGTTTGGGTAGCGAACGTCTTCTGCATAGTGGAGCTACTGGTGCTTCCATACACAGTAGAAGAAAATTGCAAGTTGAAGAGGAAGGAGACTATTATAATATAAGTGAGTCTGTCTCTTTAATCCACTTAGGTTTGGGTAAGTCTGTGAGCTTATATGCCTCTAGAAAGTGGTTTGAAAATGAGGATGATGTGAGACAAAAAGATGTAAATTTCACAAACCAAGAAATTAATTGGATGCAATTACTCTTTTAAAATATATTCACAAAATAGAGAAGGAATAAAATCATGCATATCAACTTTTTAACCAGAATCTTGGTTTGCACTCGAACTTGAATTTGATTTCATTAATTATTACAACAAAGAAAATATGAAATAGTTGGAAAAACTTTACAAGAGATCCATTACAAAGAAATTTGAAAACAACAAAATAAATGCAGAAAATAAAAAATCATATACAATAAATGAAGAAAATATACAATAACATAAATATGGCTAATCTACATCTTCCGAATCAGCTCAGGTTCTTCAACCAAATTAAATCGATGTCTAGAAATAAGTGAGCCCATTCGATATTCACTCATTTCAAATTAACTCAAATTTAAATACGTAATCGCCATCGAGCAAATTTGGCAAGAATAAGTTGTATGCTGTTAGTGGTTCCTACAAGGGAATTACCAGGGTTCTCACATAAAATAAGTTTCAACTTTTGAGAAATCAAATAATCCAATGAAACAGACAGGAATCCAATTGAAAACAAAGAAAAATCAGTCATAATTTAAATTCAAAAGATTAGCAGTTAGGTTTTTAGAGTTACCTAATCCACAAGAAATTGGATTCCCATTATCTATGAGGTGAATTGCATGTGGTTGTTCCTCTGGTGTAGGGAAATGATAATTACTTTGCAACATAACCATATGAGGTAAAGTGAAGACCCATCCAGAGAAGAGGTCTTATAGGTTGTTGATCACTGAATTGGATATACAGGATTTCCACTGATCTGACCTTCGGTTTCCTTGTCCAATACCATGAGCAAGGAAGGGATCCCGTGAAGAAGGTAGAGAAACAGCAAGTGAAATCCACAGAGGAGTTGCTTTCCATGCATATGTGTGAGGGACTCCATGTGAATGAAGGGAGATGTCGTTCTTCTGCATTACACTAACGCAAGTTCAAACCGTGAACTACTCTGTAATACTAAAATGACCACCGATCAATTCTTAATGGAAAGGATATGACATTAAGGTCTTGCCATAGTTTAGATCAACATGCTCCACTTGGAGAACTTGGAAGAAATAAGACTTTGAATCACATCAAGAATATTTAAGACTTAGATGGTGTGTATGTAAATAATACTTTTGAAAGTGGCATACCAATCAAAAACCAACGAATAAAATGAACTCTAAAAAAAAAAAAAAAGGAAAAGTGCGTGTGCAAATGCAAGCAAATCATATGCTACCTTGTTGGAAAGAGAATGCCACATCTGATCACCACCCCCAAGCACCACAAAGGAAACAAATGTACATTCCAATTCCATGGCTCAGGAGAATTTGATTTAAAGCAGCGAGTAAATGAATCCTACAGAACATGAACAACAGATAAGCAACCAAATGGCTACTAGATATGTCCGGCAAATCCTTCCTGAACAAGCAGAACAATTACGATTAATCCGGGGCAGAATAAGAAGAAGGAGAGGAGATTAGGGTTTGATGGGTAGAAGAGAAAGAAAAGAGTAAAGGTGGAGCTTCTTGGGAGGCTCATGGAAGGAATCCGCAGAGAGATAATCCTCTATGTTTGGACGATCCCGATCTGCCTCCAAGCTCGAAACCCCAAGACCCGCCATGGCCACAGCCTGGCGGGAAAAGAGAGCGAGCGAGATCACAAAGGTGAAAAGAAGCCGGAAACTCGACCGGCTGCGGCGGCGATGACGAGTTCGTCGGAATTTGAATTGTTACCACTTACCGGTTACCATCCCAAAAAATCAAAAGATGCATCGTACGTTCAATGCAATTTTGGATCAAATATTTATCAAAAAAAAAAAAAATTGGGTCAAATCCACGTTAACAATGGTTCATTTTTATGATTGAAGATTTTGATTCATTTAACATCACATCAAACACGCTAGAAATTATACAAATCGGTGAAAATAATAACACTGGAGTTTTGGTTCAATATTATCTTCATGCTATATTATATTATTTAAAAAAATAATAATTATCTATATGCCACATCATTTAGTTTTATTTATGCCTTACCCATCCATTCTTAGTTAATTGCGCTGTGCACGTTCAAAATATTATAAAATCGTATATACATACTTTTTAACTTACTTCTATTATAATGAGTAATCATAATTTTCAATAACCAAACTATAGTTAGATTACAAAAAATTTGAGTCGTTCATCATATTATTTTAAAGATATTTAAATATATTTTGAGTGAAAATCCTAAAACTTTAATATTTAGGTGGCAGCAAAGGAAGGAGACATCCGCGATATAAATTGGTGAAAATAATAACACTGGAGCTTTTGGTTCAATATTATCTTGATGTTATATCATATTATTTAAAAAAATAATAATAATTACTTACATGCCACATCATTTAGTTTTATTTATGCCTTACTCATCCATTCTTAGTTAATTACGCTATGCACATTCAAAATATTATAAAATCGTATATACATATATTTTAACTTATTTCTATTATAATGAGTAATCATAATTTTTCAATAACCAAACTATAGTTAGATTATAAAAAATTTGAGCCGTTCATCATATTATTTTAAAGATATTTAAATATATTTTGAGTGAAAATCCTAAAACTTTAATATTTAGGTGGCAGCAAAGGAAGGAGACATCCGCGATATAAATTGATTTTAGGACAAATCAGCGCTTTAGTGTGGTATTGAAGAAAAAAAATATATACCATTAAGGATAAAAATATAATTTTAATAATTTAGTAACAAAATATTTTTTTTCAAATAGATTTTGATTAAGTTTTAAACGATGTATGTAAGATTTTATAATATTTTGAGTGTGCATAACGTAATTAACTAAGAATGAATTGGTAAGACATAAATAAAACTAAATGGTGTGGCATGTAGGTAATTATCTCTTAAAAAAATAATAATTTTATAATTTTTTAGAAAATTATCTAAAAAATGACATCTAGATAACATCACATAGCATCAAGATAACATCGAACCAAATGCCCCATAAAGAATATTATATATATATTACTCAAATCATTTTAACAAAGATAAATATTTTATAGTCCACATAAAATTACTTAAAATTTTAAATCCACTTGAGGCAATGATGCCAATAAATTAAATTGTTAATTTTGTCTACATGACAATATAAATTTTTTTAACAAATTATAAAATACAAACATCAGAGCCTATTATGTATATAATAATAGCATTATTCCAATAAACATTTATGATAAGATAAAAGCATAGTTGGCAAAGAAATAAGCCGCATCGTTTTGAGTATATCTACATCGACTAATAGTGCTGATCTTTGCGCGAGTTATCCCATCCTAAATATCATTCGAATGAGCGTCATCGAGACTGAATTGATTCTTAAATTTGTCACGTTTGTTATATTTGACTCAATAATCTATTTGTTGAAATCACAATTTTGGAGCATTTGTGCGTCAATTTTTAATATCATTCTTTTAGATGGTAGATGTACGATCAAAATTTAAGATAATTGAATAAATTAACATATAAATATTTAAATGTTTAATAGAAAGATTGAAAATTAATTTAAAGTTTAAGTATTCTTCTTTTATTATATAAAAAGTTATATGAGAAGAAAATCTTACGATAATCACCTAGTCTTAGATCCCATATGAGATACATTAAAAATATCACGACTGCTATCAAATTTTTACAAATTCATCACGATACGTGTGAAGAAGAACTAAGATAAATTACTATGAAAATTCAGACACGAAACTCTAATTCACGTTAAGTACATGCCGCAACTTTAACCCTAATTCCCATATGCATAAGCAGTAAACCTTCTGCTGGCTTCTCAAATACAGTAATATATTTTGATTTGAATTGGTGGCTTAGGGTTAGGGGTGGCAATATATAATTCGACTCGTGAATTCGACCTGAACTTGACCTGCAAATTTCTGGTATGGGTTATAAATTTTGACATATTTATTAAACGGGTCGGGTTCAGGTTGGACATAATCGGATCGGGTAGGGTTTGGGTTAAGCATTTATTAAAAAAATACTCTATAAATGGGTTGGGTTGACCCGCCAACCCGACCCATTTATTAATCTAGTAGGGTTCAGTCATGGGTTTTGACTCATTTAATAAATAGATCAAATTCGGTTTAAGGTTATTCAGATCGGGTTGAATTTGGGCTCAATTCGAACCTGATCCGTCGACCCATTTTGCCGCCCTACTTAGGTCTTAGGATGCCCATTTCAAATTAACTAGCTTTTTTTTATTATTTTTTTTATAGAAATCAAATTAACTAAGTTATCCCACCTGAGTGGGAGGTTCAGGTGGGTCCCTTTCAAGAAACAGGATATTTTTTTAAATTTATTGGATAATGTTTCAGCAGATTTAAATATGCTTGCTTATCCTGAATGGGCCTTTTATTGTGGGCCAAGCCCATTAGCTAAATCAAGTCAATATTCAACAACAATAGGCCTGTCAATGGATCAGATCATGACCCGATCAGATCCGAATTTCGATTCGATTAAACCCCCAAATAGATTCTTTTTTTAACCCATCAATCCTCCCCATTTACTGACTCGATCTGTTTATAAATAAATGGATCAGATATCGATTACTATTGACCCAATCATTTTAAAATCCAATCTATTTATATAATCTAATTTGTAGTTTATATAAAGATACATTATAGCTAATAATTTTTTTGTTGAAAGTCTTAAGTAAAGAGTGTCATTATAATTAATTAATAAAAAATTCTCATTAATTATATCAGTAGGTTATAGTGTATAGTGCTCAGTTTAAATTTCACAATATATATATATATATATTAGAAATACTAATTTTTATATTAAAATATTTAATTAATTCATAAAATTATAATATTTTTTCTTATTTTATTTTCAATAAATTTAACATTATTTTAAATTCGACTATAAAAAATACTTAAAAATAATTACTTTTATTGTAAATAAATTAAATCTGAAAACCTGAATTCCTTCTCGATTCGATTTCTGACCTGAGAGTATCTGGATCAACCATAACCCGATTCGATATATATGGATTTAGATCCTGGTCAGAATCAACCTGACTCGAACCCGATCCATTGATAGGCCTAAACAACAAACATCCTTGAATAAAAGGCATGAAAGCGCTGAAGGAAAAGTTCTACTTTCTTCTTGTGCCTTCTTCATCTGAAGTTTGTTATCAGTAGTTAATTTTTACCTCAAAAATCGATGTTTGTTGGATTCTTGTAGCAATTGGATTAGAGCAGAGCTTAAGTGATTCTATCTAAAATTTGTTATAGTCAAATGATTAACTCACCTTCTACAAAGAGAATCTGTTTTGAAAGAACTGAGCTAGAAGATCCAAATCACTTTTGTATACAAAAAGATACAAAAAAAAAAAAAAAATTATCACTCATTTTGAAAAAATCCAAGATTAAATAGAGTGATCTTTACAGTGACAACCAGAGAAGAATTAATATCTTAAATCCTTGTGAAGGGTATGAAGGAATGCTGGCATCAACGGCTCCGGGAGGGAGACAGAACTAGAACTAAGCATGACTACCAGAGAAGCCATGCTCGGCCTCTGCGCTGGGTCTTCTTGTATGCAAAGCAGCCCAATTTGTATGCATTTAAGCGCCTGCTGATAAACAAATCTATCTCCAAGGCTTGGATCGACGGTTTGCAATGCTTGCCCTTCTTTCCAGTTTTCCCAGACCTGAAACACAAACTTTTAGCTCTTCTTCTTCTTCTTCTTTCATTCATAAAAACAAAACCAAACAAAAAAAAAAAAATCCTTACGTAGCTTAGAAGATCCCCGTAATCCATGTATTCATCGAGAGAAATGTTTCTAAGGCCCGTGACAATCTCTAGTACTAGCACGCCATAACTATATACATCTGATTTGGTGGAGAAGAACCCACGCAATGCATATTCTGGTGCCATGTATCCACTAAAAGAATGCTGTTTTAGAGATTTGACACATTATAAGATTTCTGGACTTCACAGAGCTGTAAAACTTACTATGTTCCCGCTATCCGACTCGTGTTTCCCTCGGCATCATCGATGCCGAAGAGTTTTGCAAGCCCAAAGTCTGAAATTTTTGGGTTCATGTTGCCGTCAAGCAAGATGTTGCTTGCTTTTAAATCGCAGTGTATGACCCGCAACCGCGAGTCCTCATGGAGGTAAAGAAGACCTTGAGCAACGCCTTCGATGATCCTAAATCTCACTCCCCAATCCAACTGCTTCTTTCCTTCAGAGTCTGCACGATACATTATCAAAATTTACTGATAATCATGCAGAAAGTATGTATGAAACTGCACAAATTCATCAATGTCTGAAGCAAATAAGTAAACCAATGAGGAAGATGAACATACCAAACAACATTTTATCAAGACTTTTATTAGGAAGAAATTCATAAACAAGTAGCTTCTCCTCATTGTCTAAGCAACAACCCAACAATCTGACAAGATTTCTGTGCTGAAGCTTAGCCACAAATATCACCTCATTCTTCAGCTCAATTACTCCTTGCCCAGAAGCCTTTGACAACCTTTTCACTGCAATTTCTTGTCCGTCTGTCAAAACTCCCTGATTCAGATTCAAGTAAGAAAGAATTACTACCTAATATGAATGAAATTTTGATAGAAAGAACTCTGTATCCTTACCTTATAAACTGCTCCAAATCCACCCTCACCTAGCTTATGTTGTTCTGAGAAATTACTAGTCGCTGCTCTGATGATACCCACCTCTAACAACAAAGATTGTTTCGTCTTAATCTCCTCTTCTTTCTTTTCAGGAACTAGACAGCAGAAAGTAGAGACAATTATACTCAATGAATTTAAAGAAAACTACACACTTTTATTGGTTATGATGCTCAAGAGATTGAAATAATGAAAGACCCACTCGTTGGCGTTATAGACAACTTCATCTTCCTCGTCAGTAAGACTAAGAAGATTCCGGTCAGGACTGCTAGAGCTACACCTTCTGTGATGGCGATAATAAAGAACGTTCTTGCATTTCTGCATTCTCCTACACCAAAATGAAGACATCATTACAAATTGAGACACATCAAGAACAAGACCACACAGATCTATGCGAAAAATCCCAAAATCAAGAGAACTCATGGCGAGAGGAGGTAATTTTCAGGTGAGACCAAACCAGGGTGGTCATCGTTACTCTTAGAATTTGAAAGAAAAAAGATTAATTCGACTCACCTTCACCGCCGGTGTTCCGGACTCCAGCTCCGGGGAACAATTTCGGAGATGGTGGTGGCGGCGAGATGAAAGTTGTGTCGAAGAACACATAATTCTCGAACCTCAGAAGGCAGCTCATTGCTGTAACCCGACCCCCGACCAACTCCATAGATAAGTTGCCCGTCGACGTTTGGAGGCACCGGAAGCAGTCGCTGCTCGACAAATCCCTAGTGCACCAAGCCATCCCGTAGATGCTCTGCTCCGGCTGCGGGGTGCCGCTCACCACTCCCACCGCGAACCTCGATTCGGCCGCTGCGGCCTCCCAGGAGATGTTCGACAGCAAGCTGCTGATCCGTAGCATGAAATCAGCCGGATTAGAAGCGTTCTGCCAACCAGAAGAGGTGCCAACCACGGTCTGATCGACGATTCCGAAAAAGCTTCTGTTGGAGTAGCGGAGGAGGCACTGATCCTGGGCGAGGTACGCTGAATTGCGGCGGCCACAGCCGCCGTTGGCGGAATCGGCGGTGACCATGCCGGCGGACTTCGTGAGGCAGCTGGTGCACGCGAGCTGGCTGACATCTGGGCGGCACTGGGCGAAGCCGAAGGTCTCGGAGGGCGGGGAGGCGCTGACCTCGGCGCTTTGGGCGTAGTAGAGACCTGAGGCGTTGGAAGCGCCGGCCGTGAGATTGGTGAGAAGGCGACGGACGACGGAATCGTAGGGCCTTGGAGCGGCGTAGCTGTCCCCAAAGCATCGAAAGAAGATGGGTTCTAATTGGCTTGAGGTGAAGATGATTTGGAGGAGGCAGAGGAGGAAGAAGGAGTACACGGTGGGCGGCATTGGCGACGGAGGAGATACCCGGCAAGAATGGTCATGCTTGCCGCCTTCATATCTGACAAAAATCACAGATCAGATTATGAAAAAAAAAATTTAAAAAAGATTACCCGCCGGATTTCTCTGGACTTCTTCCACACTGTTTTGGTTCAACCTGCTTTATTTCGTTATAAATAAATGTTTCAAAAAAATTGAATTTTTTAAACAACATTAAATAAATTTTAATATATTATATCGTATACATTAACTATTCGATCTCAAGTCGATCCAACTTAAGCTTAAAATTGAATTGACAGTTTTCAATTCGATCCAAAAAATGAACGAGAAGAGTTCGATCTCATCTCGATTTAAGCTCGATCCGAGCCAAAATCGATCTGACTTTCGATTAATTTTTTATCTTTTATCCAAATATTATGTGTAAATATATTTGTCATTCAATCAGCTTAAAATTATGACTATTTGCTTTGATCTATTATTTAAAGATAAAAAAAATTTATAATTAATATAATTTAAATGATTATAGAGAAAATTCTAATGAAAGTTTAATGAAGTCTTCTAAAAGACTACTGAAAAAAAAACTACATACTAAATCTAATTATATATATATACATGTAATTTATTTTTTTTAATCGATCCGATTTCGAGCCATCTCTATCCGATCCTATGCCCGCTCAAGATTAGATTGTTAAAAGTTTCGAGCCAAAAAATGGCTCGTTAGTCGGCTCATTTAGATTGAATCGAGCTCGATTCGATTCAATTCAATTTTTGAGCGATTTTTCATCTTCGAGCAGAATTAACAGCCTTATACACATCCTCTAAAGCTCTTCTAAAAAATAAATACAAAATCTATAAAAGAGATACGTGATATAATATACTAAATTTTATACATAACTAAATTTACTTCAAATTTCATATAAAATTAATTTTTAATAAAAATTGTAATATTAAAATAATTTTATTTTTCATCTTAAAAAATAATTCAAATTTATAATTAAATTATTAATGGTATATTTTTATGATACAAAATGAATTACGCAAATCAAAATAAAAAATTTAAATTAGTTTTAAAATTTATATTATAATTAAAAATTAGCTTGATCTCTACTCTTTTAAAATTATAAATAATATATTTAATTATTTATTATAATTATTTTATCATTTATATATAAATTTGTGTTAGTTGTTCTTAGTAATCTGAGATATCTTTTTCTGTGATGTTGTGATTATGATTATATCTTAGCTGAAGAAATTTAAAAAAAAAATTCAATTCTTAAAGAGTTTGTGTTGGCTTGATCAAGGCTCTGAAATGAGCCAGCTCGGCCTCGAATCGAATTGAGACAAGTCGAGTTTGAGCCGTGCTCGGCTCATCTCGAACTCGAATCGTTCTCACCCCTAGCCGATCCTATCTAGTAGGATAAATGCTTAATTTTATTGTTTGTAAGGTATACGATAAAAATGTGAGAATGAATAAGCTAAGCATTTCCTAATGTCAAAAAAATAAATAAATAAATAAATTAGACATTAATAAGAACCGTACCTAATCCTGAGCCAGAATGGCAAAATTATAAAATGAATTACATCAATTTCATTCAAATGATTTTCGAAATCAAACAAGCATATCACTTTCTATTCCAAGTTATCCCTTTTTGTCTTTCAACTTAAGAGATTTAAGATCTTAAGATGTTGACCGGGAAATACATTCGATGAATTCTTTCTAATTTACAACAAACTGCTACTACAGTCGAGAAATATAGTCACAACATCGCACAGAAATATAGCATGATTCAGAGAGACTCTCATCTGATCGGCTCTGTTTGGCGCGAGGACCAAATCAGGATGAAAGTGATACTAATTTAAAAAACAATAATAATAATAATAATAATAAATAAAATTTTAATTATTCTACACAAATTCTAATATAAAAAAATATTATTTTACTTCACATACTAAATAATTTTTAATAAAAATATATACTTTACTTCACATTCTAGATCAAAATATTCGAATCGAGAATTTTGGTCTAGGATGTAAAATAAAATTATTATTTTTATTGAAAATTATTTAGTATGTGAAGTAAAATAATATTTTTTTATATTAAAATTTATGTAGAATAATTAAATTTATTTATTTATTATTATTATTATTGTTTTTTAAATTAGTATCATTTTGGTACTGATTTGATCCTGATTTAGTCCTCACGCCAAACAGGGGCGCTGAACTGGTCATTTGGGATCACAGTAGAGTTGCCCTTTTGGCCTCTAATAAATGTATCAAAGGCCGTTTCTCTCTACAACTGGTAAAATACATTGCAATCAAGGAAGGTATCTAATTCCACAACTGGTAAAATACATTATTGAAATTTGAAGTAATGAAAATCTTATCTGTTCTCAAAAAAAGAATTCTAATAAATAAAAAAAAGGTAATAAAAAATTAAATACCATGATTAAAATTTTCATCCCATTTAAATATAAATATACATAATTTTAAATATATTTAATATGCATTAAAAAAAATTTAAAATTAAAAATATTAACGATGAGTCCATCTTATTTACGGTCTCAAAACTATCGATTAAATTGTAAGAATGTGGATTTGCACTTAATAGCTCTCACATATCACAAGAACTTATATAATTTGCTAAATTATATATTAAATCAAAAGATAAAATCAACGACTTGTGCGTTCTGGTTCAAGAGAAAAAAAATATTTTATTTTATAAATTTAACAAAAAAAATTTAATTTAATATTAAAATATATATGAAATGTGAAATAAAATTAATTTTAATATTTATATTTATATTGAATGATTAAGCAGTTTTCGTTTTCTAGCGTGTAAGAAATAGTATTTTTCTGAAAGATATTTTTAATTTTAATCGAAATATTAACTGCATAATTTAAAACTACTTAGGTTTTTTTCAAGGAGATACATTTGACCAAGTCAATATCTCATCTTGGCCAATTTTCAAATTTCTATTTTTGCATTTTTTATTTTCACTTAATGCTAACCTCTAAATTTATTTGAAAATGTAAGTATATATATTTTTATTTTGAGACATTTACATGATAAATATAGAAATTAGACTAATTTATAGATTTTATCATAAATCACAAAATATTATAGATATTATATCTAAAATAGCTATTTTTTTATTTTTTACATTATGCAGTAAATTTTATCAGAAGATTTAACTATAATTATATCTCAACAAAATCTCAGCCATTGATTGCATCGTTTAACCATTGACCTTCATGTTAGGACATTGCGGAGCTGCATTAGTTCCGGCAGCCGCGTATTCACGTGAGCATCACTCAGAAGGTAATGATGGATATGAAATTACTTCACCTACAGCTTCAGAGTTCTGTCGTCGTCGACTTCAAAAAGTTCTGATGCCTACTCTCGATGCCTGCATAAGAAGAAGATGCTAATATCTAAGTGATGCTCGCGTGAATACATTGTCGCCAGAACTAATGCAGCTCCGCGATACCCTAACATGAAGGTCGACGGTTAAACGACACAATCAATGACTGAGATTTTGTTGAGATTTAATTATGATTAAATCTTCTAATATAATTTACTACATGATGTGAAAAATAAAAAAATAGCTATTTTAGATGTGATATCTGTAATATTTTGAGATTTATGGTAAAATTCGTAAATTAGTCTAATTTTTGTATCTACCGTATAAATGTCTCTTTTATTTTTTATTTTTATAAATGTAGCATAATTTGTTGCAAATATGATTATTCATTGTATTAAATTAGAATTTTATATTGTGAATGAATAGGACAAAAATTGTAAATTTTATTTTATGGAAAGAACACATCAAAATATAATTAACAAAAGACAATAACATAAAGTAGCGTGTAATATTGCTTCTAGTCTACTTACTATAAAAATTCTAAAATTTCGGGAAAAAAAACTCCTCATTTTTCTTATTTTTCGATTTCATTTTATTCTAATTTCATGCTTTCAAACTTCCAACTTATTATAATAACAAAAAAAATCAAAACCAAATAATTTTTCATTGTCAAATTAAATTCAAGACAAAATAATGAATTTTAACTATGAATTGGTAAAAGCTTACTCTAAAATAAGTAATATCAACCCTTATATTAGAAGAACGAAATCATAAAACATAAACATAACGAATATTATAACTAAATATTTTAAAATATTTTAATGTGTTTGGGCACACATTATGTTTTAGTCTACAAGAAAATAAGGTGTTTAGGAGTGACTGCTAAGTACTAAATGATCATTAAAAGTCTCTAAATAATTAGATAAATAATAGGATAAATTACACTTAGATTTCTAAGTTTAATATTTAATAACGTACAGATCCATATTTTTAAAATTATAATATTAGATTTCTGAGTTTTAATAAAATATTAAATGAGACTTTTTCTATTTTTTTTATTATTAATTTTTTTTAAAATTATCATTTTATCCCTCCCCTCTCTCTCTCGTCTCGATCTCCGTGGGAGGAGAGAGAGAGACGAGAAGAATAAAATGATAATTTTAAAAAAATTTAATAATAAATAATTTATTAGAACTCAAGGACTCCGATGTTAAATGTGCAAAAAATATAGACCTGTGCGTTATTAAGCATTAAACTCAAGAACCTGAATGTAATTTACCCTAAATAGTATAACAAAATAAAGACTCAAATTGGTGTAATTAACAAAATGTTAATTTAAATTTAAGAATTTAAGCAAATTCAAGTCCGTTCTAGTTTATCCATACAATAGAATCAAGGACTGACCCAAGTCATCTGGTTCTGGTTACTTTAAACTGACTGAATTGAACCGAATTGAATTAATCAATTTCATTTAATTTTAAATTAATTTTTGATTCTTCGGTCATTTTTGCACACCCCTATATAGAACTTAATACATTGGCAAAAAATAATGTGTCACTATAATATTTTTCTAATAGAAAAGATTAAAAAAAACTTGTAAAAGATTATTAAAATGATTTGAATTTCTAAGAAGAAACTTCGTCTAATAGGAAATATCATTTTACGACTTCCCAAAATTTCTACATAAATAACTTAATATCGTTTACTTTGTTCAACAAATGGAGCTCAATGTCTGACGGCCAGAGTGTCCTTTGATAAGAAAGTCTAGTGCAATTAAGGGTGGATCGCGTTACACTTCGGGGATGAAACTGCACCCCTAAAATAGTTTTTTAAAAAAAATTATTATTTTTTGTAAATTTTTTAATATTATAAAAGATAAAAAAAAACTTTCATTGTAAATAATTTAATTAACTCCTAGGTTTATCTCCGCCATTATCTGTAATTATGGATTAACCGCATCTCGTCTAGGTTTCTCTATTAGCAAAAAACATTAAGAAGTAAAATGACTTTTGAAGCTAACTTGAGTTTCTAGAACTCAATTTCAAGTGATTGTTTGTTAAAATTTAAAAATAAAAACTGGAATTAAAATTCAGTGATTTAAAAATTTGAGGCCTATATATAAGAGATGCCCTAACTAAATGACCTAGATTTAATTTACCCATAAAAATAACATATACTGAGCTTTTAAGCAGGTGGGAATGGGGATGAGGATAACAGCTTTTTTATTTATTTATTTTATTTTATTTTATTTTATTTTGCAGCTAAAAGTTGACAAACGTTTAAAAAAAATTCAGTAGATCATACATATCTAATTAGGGATCAAAATTAATTTAATTTTTAACTCAAATCAAAATTTGAAATAATATTGGTCAAGAATGACACAATTGAAATTATATTTAAGTCACTAAAAAGCATATTAAATATATTTTTAACCTTTTTATTGTATACTTGTGTATTTACTATGATGATTGGGCTTAAAATTATCAAGAAAAAATTGTTAGCTCGTTTTTAATTATCATATTTTTTTAAAAACATTAATTCCGAGTCGACGCAAATTGGGTTTCAATTTGACTCAAGTTTGAGTCAATATTAAGTTAATTTAAACTCAGATAGAAATTAACTCATAGATAGATAGCCTGATCAATAATGGCAAGTTGTGCAAATAAGCAGGCAAGAGATATTTCTTAAGGTCCTATTTGACGTGAGGACAAAAATCAGGATTAAAATAGTACTAGTTTAAAAAATGACAATAATAATGATAAATAAAATTTTTGAATTATTTTACATATATTCTAATATAAAAAAATATTATTTTATTTCACATTCTAGATCAAAATACTCAATCTATTTTTTTTATTAGAATATGTGTAGAATGATTTAAAAAATATATTTATCATTATTATTATTATTATTATTTAAACTAGTACCATTTTGGTCCTTGTGTCAACCAGGGCCTAGCCTTTAGACCCTATTTGGCACGAGAACCGAAATCAAGACCAAAATGAAACTAATTTAAAAAATAATAAAAATAAATAAATTATTTAAATTATTTTAGATAAATTTTAATATGAAAAAATATTATTTTACTTCACATATTCAATAATTTTTAATAAAAATATTAAAATTAAATTTTTATTAAAAATTATTGAGTATATAAAATAAAATAATATTTTTTATATTAAAATTTATATAAAATAATTAAAAAAATTATTTATTATTATTATTTTTTAAATTAGTACTATTTTGTTATTGATTTTGATTCTCACGCTAACCAGATAGAATGAAATCCTTAAAAATCAAAACCTATATTTTCCCCAAAATTGGAGTTCTCAATTCTCGGTCAACGAAATTTGTCATGTTCTACGCCTGGTTGACTATTGTGCACATTAGTTAACTGGACGTCATTGTCGTTGAACATTTAGATAATTTTATTTATTATAATTTTTTTTAAATATTTAACACTTTAACGTTTTATAGAAGATACAACAATCTATTTCATCACACTTGTATTTCAAAATTATAGCCAAGGCCAACCAAAAAGATAAAAAAAGAAGATTAATTTAATATTATTTTTAAATTATTATTTATTTATTTACTTTAATATCATTATATTAAAAAATAATAATTAAAAATCAATTCATTCATATTTCTATTTATTATAATTAAAATAATATCTAAATGCTATATATCCAAACCTCACCCACGAGGTTTGGAGGACTAACACAGCTTCAAAGATTAAAAGCATGATGTTTCAAGATGGAGCGCTACGTGTATGGCTATGACGCAGCGCTGAAGCCACATGTCAACATCATATAATAATATTGTTAAAATTATATGAAATTAATGTTATTTCTTTTTTAATTATGATATTTATTTTTTTGAGTTATGTTGTTATTCTTTATAGATGTGAGATTTTGTAGCATTATATTGTATTGTTTTAAGGTTTCTTAGTTTTTAATGATAAATAATTAAATAAAAAAAATTATGATTTTAATTAAACTAAAATTAGCCGACCAAATTTTATTTGGTTACTTTGATTTTCAATTTATAGTTTTATTAGGTTATGTTGACGTAGGATGTAGGGGATCCCAAGGAACACGAAAAAAAAAGAGAGTTCAGGGAGACAGCGGCGCGCAGAGGGGTAAGCCTGTTAACGGAGACTTAAGAAAGAGAGAGAAAGAGAGTTCGGAGCATCCAGAAGAACACACAAAGACTTAAGGTGGTTTAGGGAAGAAATCTCCTACGTCCACCGAGCGATCAGCGAAGAAGTTTCACTAGTAGAAGAAAGTAACCATGAAGGCTAATACAAAGAGCTTACAAGAAAAAGAAGGAGAAAAAGAGAGCTTTTCTTGTTTTCAAGCTCCTATTTTACAAGAGGTGATAGACGAGGGATTTTGCTCTTGTTGGGGCGAGTTCTTCTCCCTTTTTCATCTGTCTTTTTTGAAGCATGCTCCTAATATTTGTAGGCAGCAGATGGTGCAGCTTTATCCTGATTTTCCGGAGAAAAGAAGGTGGACAAGCTCTAGACTCGCGTCTCTTGTCGGCCACTGGAGGGACCAGAGTCAGTAAAGAGAGCTTGACCTTTGGATCTTGGTACTATTTGTAGGGATCTGTGACAGTTGGGGCATGCGGACCCTTGATTTGCGTGTCTGGAAGAAGCATGTTGCATTGGAAATGGTACGGCCAAAGCACGCTGACAACGATGGTATAGCTGAGAAACATCATGCCTGATGTGGTTGGGAGAGCTGTAAGCATTAATCATGCAGGAGGTTAGGGAGGTTCCAAACCTCACCCACGAGGTTAGAGGTTCCAAACCTCACCCACGAGGATAGAGGTTCCAAACCTCACCCACGAGGTTTGGAAGACTAACACAGCTTCAAAGATTAATGCATGATGTTTCAAGATGGAGCGCCATGTGTATGACTGTGACGCAACGCTGGAGCCACATGTCAACAGGTTAGTTTGGTTTCTTAAATTTTAAAATTAAATTCAATATTTTTTCGATTCAATTAAGTAAATCAATCAAACTAATTGAATGCACACTCCTGTTTATGGGGAGTTAAGTTAGGATTAGAATTAAGGGTATAGAATTGTGAATGATTTGAGTTCAAGTTGATTTAAATTCAACTCAATCTCAGTTCATTTTTATACGATTCAAATTTGATCTAGCTCAAATCTTAATTGAGCTAATTTAAGTCCTACAAAAATTTAAAATTTTTAATAAATAGAAAATAAAAGCTTGTTTTTAATAAAATTTATAATTTAATTAATCTAATAGATATCTTAACTTTTATTAAAATAATAAATATATTATTTATATTTAAAAAATTAAGATCGAGCTAAATTTGATAAGATAAGATATACAATCATAGCTAGTATTTGATTTAATAAATTCTATTTAGTTGGAGGAAAAAAAAAGATAATTTAAATTTTTTTAAATTTTTATAAAATATTTTAGAAAAATATATATGATGTGAAATAAAGTGAGTTAATTATATTAAAAATTATGTTGAATATAGAATAAAGTGATTATTTAATATTAAAATTTTTGTAAGATGAAATATAAAATAATTTTTTATTTTTTTTAAATTAAATTTAAAATTTTATTTATAATTAAAATAAATTATTTTTTTTAGTCACCTGTAAAACAGGTCTTAATTTGACCTAAATATGGAACTACATGTCGAGCTACCAGGCTACCATCTTCGAGATCTACCCTCGGCCCTAAAGTGCAAGGGATTACTCCCGCAGAAGGCTTCCGTTAGGGAGGAGCGGAAGCTCGACGAAGAGATGGTGAGGCGAATGGGCCAGAACGCCTTAGGCGAGGAGGCGGAATGCTGAGGCGAGGCAAAGCGTCGGAGGAAGTTGAGACCGGCGGGAGGCGAAGGGGGCAGCGACGGTTACCAATCCACCAGTAGTCCGATCCGATCGAGTTTTAATTCATATTCGGTCAGATTTTTTGCAAAATTGACTCGAATTTTGATCCTATGTGAGTCAAATTAGGTCTGAACTCAGAATTATAAATTTAAGTTATATTAATATTTTATTCATGTAGATTAGCCCGCACACACCTTCTTCCAGCTTAAATTGCACGGTGTGTGGGGACCTTTGTCAACCGCTCCAGCTGAGTTTCATCCTTGTCCTTTTTGGCCGCCTGGTGTCGCTTCTGTTGTTTTTTGCTTTCGGATTTTTGAAGTTTGCAACAATGGCGTAAGGATCCTAACCTCTCACACTGTCTGCTCCTCGTATTCTAGCAAATACTTTTTTGATGCATCCGTGTAGAATTATGGACCTTCAGTTTTTGTTTTGTTGCTTCTTTGGTTGCGAAATCTTAACATCAGAAGCTGAAGAGCGTATGCTTGATCTAAGACTTTTGTATTTGGTTAATTATGTTTATTATAAATGAAAGATAATAACATATTTGAAGTTCTTTAGATTGGATCCTGCATGCCAAAGCCAGGGTCGAATCTGCTCTCTTTCATGCCTTTGATTGTTACTGGGACTAGTATCTAGTGATAATATTGATTTTGTACATCTCAGTGTTGTTTCTTAATTATAATGCTGATTTTCGCTTGTGAATTTGATCGTCTTCTTGTTCATAATCAAGCTACTGAAGTTCAATTGGGAAGATAATCTAATCCCTTTCTCTGTCTCTGAAAGCTAGGATTTTAGTTGCCATTTTTCATTGTATCATGATAATTTTAGTCTTATCGTTAGTAGAGGATCCTAGGTTTTGTAAATTTGAAAGCAAGTAAACTGTTGTTGCAATATATGGGAATTAGTGAATTGACTCTGCTTGTTGTAGTTCCTCTCATTGTTATATGCTTTCAGTTTTCTCTCCTTTTTTATATTTTATGCTGGTGATTTGCTACAACTTGTGATATTTCTCTTGGAGAAAATGGATTGCAATTGTGATATGTTATTGTGCTTGTCGTTCCGACTTTTCGGCCGTTTCCTCTGCAATGATTTCTAAAAAACCCTAGCCCTCTTCTCTTTATTGCAGCATTGCTCCAGAGTCGTCTCTCTTCGTCCTCGCGCGGGGCGGAAGGAGCACGGCCATGGCGGTTTCTATGGTGGAACTTCACAAACGCTCCTATTCTGCGACAAGTCTTCTTCTTCCTTCACCTGCTCGAGAACTCTATTTCAGTCGCTCCCTTTCTATCCCGTCAAGGCCTGTAAAGCGAAGCTGGTGCAACATATCCTCCTTCAGTCCAGGTTACTCTTCACCCAAGAGCGCTCTGCTCCGTCATCCATTTTCTTAGCTCTTTTAGTCTTACTCTAAAACTTATTATTTTACCTAATAGTTGTGGATGACAATGCTCTGAAAGTACTTTCTTAATTATTTTATTCCCCAAAATTGGGTAGTTTGAGTAGGAACAATTGACATTCTTTTATATAATTGATTTTTTTTTCTTTATATATTGATGATCTTGAACAGCTACCAATTGATATTCTATCCGGTTATATCCAATCAAGAACTGAAACCCCATGTAGATGTCAATAGTCTCTTCATAATTCTACCAGGCTTAATGACATTTGCCAATTTACAATAACATTCTTTCTTGTTGGAGATCACATTGTGTTGAAAAGATCTCATTTTCTTTCTCACAATTATCCTTAGAAATTCCCTTACTAAACTCGATTTTCTACAACAAAAAAGAATGGGTAACAACTTTCCAATTGTAAAAGACTTCTAGTTGGGTATTCTGACCAAAGTTCTTTTCTTTAGAATGTTTTTGTGATTATTACATATGATTAAATTTTGTCCAAGGGCTTAGTCATCCTGTGGATATGTTCAATTTTTCATTTGCTGTAGCAATGTCGATTTAGACATCTTCAAAACTCATTGATGAAAAATTAGTTGCAAAGAAGATTAAAGAAGAAATTTGTAGTGAAATAATTAAAATTAATGATTCAACTGGCATTATTGTAGGACTGGTCATTGTTCGAGTGGGCTCCAGAATGATTCTCAAACATATGTGTGTAACAAAAAGAAGGCTTGTGAAAAATCACCTCTACCGCAAATATGTTGTATTGTTCTTGAGTTGTTACTTTAGTTTGATTATCACATAATGAACCTTAAATCACCATAAACTGAAATCTAAGCTGAACAAAAGGATATTTTGTAGGCTCTAAATATGACAGTTGGGTTTTCATTTTAGAGTTTATGAGGTATTTAGAATCAAATTGTTTGAAAGGTGGTCAACGTGGAACCTATGTTTCAAACATAGTTTGGCTTCAATCAAGCATATCTATTTTTTATTGTTGCCTTTCTGTTTGTAGATTTCACCACCTTTGTCATTCTTTAACATGATTGGTAAATCTACCACTCATCATTTATACTTGGCTAGAATTACAATGATAAAGAATATATATGCTCGATTAAAGCCAAAATTATGTTTGAAACACAAATTTCACATTGACTACCTTTCAGACAATTTGATTCTAAATACCTCATAAACTTCAACATGAAATACTGGTGAAACCCAACTGTTATATTTATAGCCTACATGGTTTCCTTCTGTTCATCTTAGATTTTAGTTTACAATTATATTGATGTTCTTTGCCATGTAATTAACATCCCAATTTAAACCATATAGAACTGATTTGATTATTTTGTTCAATTTGATTTAGTTTAACAGATCTTTTTTGAAATCCTTTACAATTTTGATGATAAAGGGAATACTCAATGTCATAATAAAGCAAGTAAATAAATCAAGTGAGACTTATAATTCTGCACTTTGTGAGCAATATAGAAATTAATATGCAAACTTATTGATGCGGGACAATATGCGTGATGTAATTCTAATTAGAAAATAATTTAACAGAATGAACATAAAATTTATCGAGGAATATTACTGATGATGGTTATGTAATAATTAAGAAATCACAGGTTCGAGAAGTAAATCGATTTCTAATATTTAGGAACAAGCTCAAATGATATCTAGTAAATTTACCAAATGATTTAGGGCAACCATATCTCAACAAGTCAAAGCTAGGGTACGCAATAATATAGGCAGCCTCACAATGTAATATTACCTAACAACAATTTAATCACACAGTAATGTTTAGGTCACACAGGTGAGTACAATAACAGATGTCACTACGAGATTTCGCAAGATATTCAAAAATATTCAGTTGATGTTCAGATTTACCTCAAGTCGAGATTCCATTACCACTAGGATGAGTCAAAGTGACCGAAGCTGATGGTGCCGAGGCGGATGAGTGTCGAAGCAGAATCGCCTAAGCTGAGCGGGCAGTGAGGAGGTAGCAGACAGGAGAAGGGGAGGCGGCGACGACAAACTGGTGTGGGTGCGGTGAGGTCGAACTGAGCGAGAGCACGGAACCGTAAAGCACTGGAGCGGAGGCGGCAGAGCTGTGCGGTCGGGGCAGTGGGCGCAAGATCGCTGGCGCTCACCAATAGCTGGCGGGCAGCTGAGAGTCGAAGGCAAGGCGGACGGAGCGCGTCGCCGTAGCACATGGGCGAGTGAGACTGTTGAGCAGAAGAGAGGAGGAGACAGGCGGGGCGACCGATGGGGCGGCGTCGAGGTCGCCGGTGGCCGGCGGATCGGCTGGAGCGGAGGCGGCGGCAAGCGAGCGCCTGTAGGTGGCGCTCGGGCGTACGGGGATGTCGAACGGCAGAGCGATGGCGGCAGAGCCCCGCAGTCGGAGCGGCAGCGGCGTCGCCAGCGCTCGCCGGAGGTAGGCAGGCCAGCTGGGGCGGAGGCGGGGCAGGCGAGCGTGCAGGCGAGCGCACGGGCTTCGCGCTCGGCAGAGATGGAGTCGAGATCTGTTCTCGGGAATTAGGGTGGGGAATTTACATGCAGGTGCCTGGACTTAAAATAAGCTTGAGAACTGCGAAATAAATCGAGAAGAGTTGGGAATACCTTAAATTGCTTTAAGGTATTTAAGGATTTTCACCCAAGGCCCTAACTTTTCCCTTCACCGGGATATAACACGCAATAGTTAAGCTCAAAATAATTTCATTTCAGGATTAAGAACAAATAACAGTAGTCCATGCCTCTATATAGGCCTATTACATTTGAAATTCAAAATGCGAAAATAAATGCGAGAATAAAAAGGATTACAATCATGCCAAATACGAATGTCTAAAAAAGAAATAAATAAACGAAATCAGCCCAAAAATTAGAATATTCCCATTCAAATCAATAAATTGATTTAAATGGGGATTTCCAATCCACTAATCAGCCACCAATCGTGCCTGGTGCCAAATCTGCAAATATCAATTCTCCATCCAGATCGATGCCACGTGGTGAGATCTCGGACGTCGAGTGTAGACCCTGCCTGAAATAAATTAACGGTCTGGTGTCGTCGTGTTTCCACCACTTATAAAATTAAAATTATATTTAGGATTCATTATGAGATAATCAAACCTGAGTAATAATTAAAGTACAACACAACATATCTGAGGTTGAGGTAATTAAACTAGAATGCCATGTACTGCAGAATTGCCATTGAATACAAGATTTGATTGATAACTTCTTCCTCCATGTAATTTTCAGATAAATTAACTTCATAAGATGGTAAGCCTACATCTTTATAAGCCTTCTTCTTGTTATGTGCATATGTTTGAGAATCTTTTCTGGAACCCACTAGAATAACTACTAGTTTTGGAATAATGCCAGTTGAATCTTTAATTTTGATTATTTTACTAGAAATGTTTTCTCTAACTTTTTTTTTGCAATTGATTGTTTATCAATGAGCTTTGAAGATGTCATGATCGATATTGCTACTACAACTGAAAATTTAAACATATTCATATTATGACTTCAAGCACTTGGATAAAGTTTAATCATATGTAACGATCATAGACATTTTAAATGTAAAACTTTGATTAGAATGTCCAACCAAGAATCTTGTTACCCATTCTTTTGTTGCTGGAAGTTGTGTTTAGTAAAGGACTTTCTATGCAAGACATGGTCTCCAACAGAAAAAAATATTACTATAGTTTGGCAAATATATCCTTAAACCTCGCAAAACTAAGAATAGACTACTGACATCTTTTCAATTCTTGATTGAACATAACAGAGACAAAAAAGAAATTTTGCCAAAGTTATTGAGATGTATAGCAAAAAAATATAAATTATATAAGAGAAAAACAATCACCTTTCTTTACTCAAATAAGCCAATTCAGGGAAAAAGTAATTAAGAAAGTATTTTTGAAATATTATTTGTTATGATCTAATTACAAGGTATGAAACTTGAGTCCCACATTAGAAGCATAGAATTTTAATGTGGGGTTTATATGCTTAGTCTGGGAATTACTTTGAAGCGACTTAAACTTGAACTTAAGTTTAAGCTACTTGAACTTAAAAACCATCTAAATAGTTTTTGGCTTTTAAACAACTTAAATTTACATGTTGTTTAAAGTCATTTTAAGCTTCTCAAAATACAAGTTGTGAAAAAGATAGCTTGAACTTTAAGTTGCTTTAAAATTTCATTTTGCTTGAACTTTTGAGCAACTTATACTTAAAAAGTTTAAGCTGTTACCAAATGGAGGTCTTTGGGCTCTCTACCTACATAAGCTAGCTTTTGAGATATGGTTCTCCTTAGGTTCGTATAAATTGGCATCAGAGTTGTCCATTGTGTCTCTAAGTTGCAATTGAGTGAGGCATTGCAGACTTGCATTGCTCTCGGGGCTAGCCAATAGGTTGGGTTTAGGACTCGATCGACATTGAAGCTGTGAAGAAGGGTAGAATGTTATGATCCAATTGCAATGGGTTTTGTTCTCTCCATTCCCTTGAACTAACTTTTGACGTGTAGTTCTCCTATGGTTTGTATCATTGTCATCCACAAGTATTAGATAAAAAAGCTAAATTTTTTTTATTAAAGTTAACACTAAAATGGCTAAGAAAATGATAAGGTAGAACCCACTTGGGTGAAGATTAACCTATGTTGAAGGAGTATAGGCTCCACCAGCTCCATTTTACAGGTCTTGACGAGATAGAAAGAGAGTGGCTGGAATAGACATTGTAGTCTTCTTCAGAAATCAATAATAATGTTGATGCTGACATACAAAGCATGATTCTCAAAGCTAATTATACACAATTATAGGTTAGAAAGTCTTTTACTAAACACAACTTTCAGCAACAAAAGATTGGGTGATGAAACTCTTGGTTGGGCGTTTTGATCAAACTTTTTACATTTAAAATGTTTATGTGACCATTACATATGACAAAACTCTATCTAAGTGCTTAAATTCATCTTATAGATATGTTTAATTTTTCATTTGCAGTTGTAATGTCGTTTATGACATCTTCAAAGCTCATTGATGGAAAATCAATTGCAAAGAAGGTTAGAGAAGAAATTTCCAGTGAAATAATGAAAATTAAAGATTCAACTGGCATTGTTCCAGGACTGGCTGTTATTCTAGTGGGTTCCAGAAAAGATTCTCAAACATATGTGCGTAACAAGAAGAATGCTTGTGAAGATGTAGGCATAGCATCTTATGAAGTTAATTTATCTGAAGATTGCACGGAGGAAGAAGTTATCAATCACATCTCTGTATTCAATGACAATTCTGCAGTACATGGCATTCTTGTTCAATTACCTCTACCTCGGGTATGTTGTGTTATACTTTAATTATTTTTTTTGTTTGATTATTCCTTAATGAATCCTAAATATATGTTTAATTTTGTAAGTATGCATATTTAGTTTTTATAATGCTTACACAGTGGAGAATTATAAGTCTCACTTGATTTTTTTTACTTATTTTGTTATGACATTGAGTGTTTCCTTTATCATCAAGGTTGTAAAGGATTTCAAAATAGATTTGTTAAACTAAAAATCAAACTGAACAAAATAATCAAATCAGTTCTATTTGGTTCAAATTGGGGTGTTAATTACATGGCGAAGAACATTGATATAACTGTAAATTAAAATGTAAGCTGAACAAAAGGATACTACGTAGGCTCTAAATATAATAGTTGGGTTTTACCTATGTCTCATTTTGGAGTTTATGAGGTATGTAGAATCAAATTATTTGAAAGGTGGTCAACGTGGAACCTGTATTTCAAACATGGTCTTGGCTTCAATCAGACATATCTATTCTTTATTGTTGCACCGTTTGTTTATAATTTTCACCACTGTTGTCATTCTTTAATATGATTGCTAAATCTAATCACTCAACATCATGACTGCACTTATGTACTTATAATATGCTCCGTTCTTGGGCCTAGGGATGAAAAAACAAGCCAACAGGTTGAGTTCTAGTTGAATCCTAACTCAATTTGATACCATAAGTTCAACCTAAACTCGGGAGACCTAAACCGACTCAAATTACTTTGGGGTCTTGCCAAATCCACCTAATTCAAGTTTTATTTGTTCAACCTGCATAGCTGGTAATCTTTTAAGTATAAAGTTATTATTTAACATCAACCAAAATATGTCTTGGATTTCCAGGCCAAATTTGTGTTAGATTTAATCCAATAACACAGTAATGCAAAAGCAGTCTTTCATGATCAGTACTCATTGAAATATTCAAAGAAAAGGATGGAATAAAAACATTCATTGATCCAAGGCCAACTGACATTTTTTGAATCTCTCTCTAAAAAATGAAGTAATCTATTAATGCTTTTCTTGATTATTTTTCAGCACATGAATGAGGAGAAAATCTTGAATGCTGTTAGTATTGAGAAAGATGTTGATGGTTTCCATCCACTCAATATTGGTCGCCTTGCCATGCAAGGAAGGGATCCCTTGTTTGTCCCTTGTACCCCAAAAGGATGCATGGAATTGTTGCGCAGGTATGATATTGAAATCAAAGGGAAGAGAGCTGTTGTAATAGGTAGAAGCAATATAGTTGGAATGCCTACTGCATTACTGCTGCAGGTGTGTCTCCTTCCCGCAAATTCAACTTTTCCAATATCATCATTTGTCATTGTCAATTCCATTTTCTCAACTAAGATTTTCGAATTCTTTTTTGTTCGATAATTTTAACTTATTGAATCCAACTTGTGATGTCAATTTTAACTAATTAAAATCTTTTTGAATGGCATTTAACTTACTTTACTTTGGTTTATGTCTTCTTCTCTATTCTCTTTTACCAAAAATATTGTCTATCTGCCTTAACGGTACATATTTTACTCTCATTTTTTAAACGGCAGTATCATTGAACCCTACTATTCATTGTCTAATCTTCCATGGATTTTTTTCTACACTATTATAGTAATATTTTACTACATTTTATAAGTCTTAACTACATATCCTTGTCTATATTCTCATCTATATAATTTGAACAAAAACTATATAGTACATGGAATTTGCTTTTTTATGCAATCTTTCTTTAAGGTTTAACACTTTTTTTTGTGTCATTTAACACTCCTTAGGTACTCATTTTTATTTATTCACCAACTTTAACTTCATTAGTCATTTCCTCATCTATGTTGTCATTTTCATTAGAAAGTCCAAAGTACCTAAAAGTAAACATTTATGTATTACTTGTTTGTTCATTTTTCATGATATGGATCTTTAAATTAAAATGTCATGTTGACAATTTGTTATGATTTGATGTGCAAATACAATTACTGAATAAGTTGGAGGGTTTTCTACCTTTAGCATGTTTCATCCCTTTAGTTGAGTTCATATGTTTCTTTTAACAATGTTTTGACAGAGAGAAAATGCAACAGTTTCCATAGTTCATTCGTATACAAAAAATCCCGAGGAAATCACACGGCAAGCAGACATAGTCATCTCTGCTGCCGGAGTTGCGAATTTGGTGAGAGGTAGCTGGCTAAAGTCAGGTGCAGTTGTCATAGACGTTGGAATTAATCCTGTTGATGTAAGTTACAGCCATCTAAATAGACATAATTTACATCTATGCATTATTATGTTGAACCACACACCTGCTTTTCACATAGATCAACATTTCTTTTTTCTTCTTTGATGTTCTTAAGATTTCAAGTTTGTTTCAATATGGTCCATTTTGATGGTTTCTGTTCATAGGTGAGTGATTTTAGCTATAGGAGGGTTGGAGAGGGGAAGAGAGTGAGAAAGTGTGCCCTAAGAGGAAATAGGTTAACATATATATATATAAATGTTGGAGGAATAGAAAATCCAGAGAGCTACTGGAGAAAGGAGGAAGGGTTTACTTGATAATTAGGCCTCTATTGATTGATTAATTTCAGAATACGTAGAACTTGATCTGATACTTAATACTGGACTAGGCCTTGGATTAGACTTTACATTATTGCCTACACAGTTTAACTGTGATGGTTATTTTTTTTTTTTTTGAACAAGAGTATTTTTTACATACAATCAAGAAAAATCCTTAGAATTTTAACATGTGGAATAGAATTAATTTGTCAGGAGCAGGAAATTAATGTAGATGATTAAGGACCAAGGTTCAAACAAGTTTTCTTAAGATTATTTTAACTAAAACTTCATATTTGCCTGTGAAACACCTCAAATTTCACATTTACCTCCTTGCCATCCAAATCCTTCTAATGCAAACATAAATGTCATCACCATTTTTTCTCCATTATCTCCCCCACCCCAACCCTCCCTTCTCCCTCTCTCCCTCCCTCCTAGACCCGCCCCATTAGAACTCGAAACTGCTACCCTGCCCAATCCTTTCTGTTGCTTGTAAGAACTAATCCTCTCTCTCTCCTCTCGCTTCCTCTCTCTCCCATTGGAACCAGTCTCTCTTCTCTTTTTCTTCAACTTCTCTCATTTTTCATCATCTTCAACTTCTCTCCCAACTCACAACTTAAGCTATGTGAAGAGGAAGAACGAGGAGAGAAATAAATTCTTGAATCTTAACCTGTATTAAAAGGTTTTATGCAACAAGGACGTGAGTTTGAAATTTTGGAGTGTTTTATAGGCGAGTATTTTAGGTTTTTCGTCCCTAAATTCAAATACCCTATTTTTTCTCCGGCCCACGTATTGTTTTTTGAGCTTATAGAAATAAATTCTTGAATCTTGACCGCAGGCTTTCTAATGTTTCAGGATGCAAATAACCCTCGAGGATACCGACTAGTCGGCGATGTTTGCTTCGAGGAGGCCTGCAATGTTGCTTCAGCTATTACCCCTGTGCCTGGTGGAGTTGGTCCAATGACTATAGCTATGCTTCTATCTAATACGCTGAGCTCAGTTAAAAGGATTCATAGTCTCAACTGATATTGATTAAAGCCAGGAAGAAATCGAATAAAGCAATCATATGTTTTGCTCCAGAGGATGGAGGTATGGAATTTATGCAGAGGTACTTCAAATTTGAAAGGCTTTTATTTATGTGAATTATCTGCAAAAAATCCCAAGCAAAATTGCGGGTTATGTTTCAGGACTATGGTTTGTTTTGTGAGATGGCAAAAATGTCAATAAAATTTCTCATTTATCACTGTTAATTTGCTGAAAATGAAATAAATTTATTTTGTTACATAAAGTTAGTTGACCCTATTAAAATACAAAGTAAATTGCATAGAGGCTTCCGAGGCCAAAAAGACTTTGCAAATTGATCCTTTTTTTTTAAATCTTTAAATTTTATTTATGAGGTGAAATATGAGAACAAACATAGGGACTCATTTTTGAGATTTTTAAAAAATTTAATCAGTTCTATCTTTTAGGAGCTTTTCGGTTGCTCAAGAATTTAGTTTAAATAAAATTTAATTTAACAAAATTAAAATTAAATTTAAATAGAGATTATTTTTTTATTAAAAATTGTGTTTTTTAATATTAAATTTTATGTGATGTGATATGTCAGATTAATTTTTAACTTTCAAACAAATGGAGTTTAATTGATCAATTCTAACTTTCAGTAGCTACTTGCAAACTCTGCATTCGAGCAAAAGGACATGAAAGAAGTATTTAAAGAGGAAAAAATATTAGCGAATTAGTGGCATCAGTGAGGCCTTGAACCACGTATATAGTTTAACCAGCAAGGGAGCTAGGAATGATGCGAACTCAATGGAATGCTTGCTTTCAACTTCTTAATTAAAGTTAATATATAATTTCTTCACCAAATATATTTATCGGCCAGCATATTAAACTTTTCTTCATTCAATTTTTTTTTCTTTCATTAAAATATATGTAAAAGTATGTTAATATTGACTTCTGTGAATGAATTATCCGGCTTTCAATACTTAAAAATTTGCTTTAGAAATTATAATACATGTGTTTATGCATACACATGCAACATAAATTAGTTTGAAGTTTAAAAAAAATTGCATAAGTTTATTTTTAATTTTATAAACATTGGGTATAAGTTCGGCATTTTCGGCCAATCATATGGCTCTCAATCATAAATTATCATTTAAAACAAAAAAAAAGGATATGTAACAGGTGAATAAATGAAGAATTTAGGTAAATTTGCATGATAGTCCAGAAATGTAAATAACATATTTGGAGTTACAATTTGTATATATTTTTGAAGTGATTTGTATAAACTTTTAGTAAATAATAATTATTTATTGAAGTTGTGGGGTGATAAATTCAAATGTTCATATATCTTCTTTTTATCAAAAAAAAAAAATGTTCATCTTCTTTAATTTTTTTGATATTCTGGTAATTTTTTTCGCAAGTCAGGATATGAGTGTAATTTTGAGAATGGCATTAATTTTCTGAAATTATCTTAGCTCAAATATAGGTCATTGTCAAATAAAAACTAAAGTTTAATAATAATTCTTCTATATAGATATAATTAATTATAATTTAAAATTTTAATTTATTAAATTATTTAGTATATTAAATTTTAATCTAATTTTTTGATTAAAATTTTAAATTACAATTTGTGAGACGCGTAATAATTTTTTAATATATTTTATTTTTGAAGTTAATAGCTTCTCCCGGTTCAACTTTGCTTGAGCCCAAACAAACCGGACCAGGCTTGATCAAACCGTAGTGCCTGAGCCGGGCACAGGCACAATTTATTATTTATAGCATCATAGAAAAATTTACGCATTTACTTTTAACCTTTTTTAACCTTTTATTTTTCAGATGATTTAAATTATTTTAATATTATAATATAAAATCAAATTATTTATTATTAAAAATTTATTAATTAAAAGTAAAATAAAGTTGATTATTTATTAAAAAGATATGAAATAATGTTAATTTTTGAAATTAAAATTTATATAAAATATAAAATAAAATTAATTTTTAATATTTAATTTTTTGTATAATTTAAAATTAATATAAAAATTAGTGTATATATTTTTCAAAAAATTTGGAGCTTTTTAGGCCTCAACTAAATAACAATACACCATAATCTATGTGGCAAAACTCCTCCATGCTAGTTTTATCATATCGAGAATATTTTGTTAAATAAAATTACCAAAATAATGCTTGAATACAAATATAAAACTGGACAAATTTTAAGTTATTAAAATCACAAATTATTTCACTGGTATTATAAATCATTTATTATGAAAGTTTTTATGCACCATATATGAATTATGTTGTCAAATCAATAGTGTCTTGTCTTGCTAAGTTTGAGTTCAAAATTTTTCTTAATTTTTTTAAAATTTTTTTAACATTTATTTCATATTATATATAAATTTAAATATTAAAAATTAATTTATTTCATAATTTATATAATTTTTTATTTTAAAAATTAATTTTATTTTACGCCTTACCTAAATTTTAATAAAAAAATTAATTTTATTTGAGATTCATTAAATTTTTAAATAATAAAATAATTTATTTCATATCATAATATTAATGTAATTTTTTATTTTAAAAAATTTAAATTATCATCAAACATACTCTTAATGCTCGGCTTACCTATAATATATATTGGGCCTATTTAATAGTGAATTCAGCTTCAAAATAAACAGAATCAGATTCAAAGTTTGAAGTGACTTCAAATTTAAATTCTGTTTGGATAAAAAATAATTTAAAATTAGTTTTGAATCTCCTGAAACCATTTTTATGTGGTTTCACTTTCGTGGCCATAAAGCTGCTTCACATTGATAAAACGGATTTAATTTCATCCAACAGATCAGATCGATTTGGCATTTGAATACGCTTTAAACTGCTTGAAATCGGATAAAACAAACTATCAAACATGACCATTAAAATTGAAGATTTTAATTTTAACATCTCATCCATTTATTTAATTCAGAAAATTAAAATGGGCTTACTTATTGCGATTTAAAAATATTTATTTGAATTACTAAAAAGATTTTGGTCATCATGATCCACTGATTTAAGGTCCACACTATGAATTTTGTATACTTCAACTATTTACTCAATTTACTCAAATAAGTATTTAAATGAATAAATTTTATGCTCACGATAAAAATATTTTTCTAATTATTGATAAATAAATTTGATGATAGAGGTTTAGAAATTAGCCGAATTTATTTATTTATTATAATTAAAATTACAGCATGCCTTCTTCTAGATGTTTTATTTTTTATGGAAACTTCTTCCGGACGTTGACTGGTCAAACGCCGAGTATCTCACGTTTGCCTCTCGGCTCGCATGCAACCCCGCAATACGCAATGAATTTCAGAACCATATATATATATATCATACAAAAATAAATAAAAAATAAAAATAAAAAAAAATATATAACCATATATATATATATATTTCCACATAAGATCAAGGGTTTCTATAATTCCACGTTTGAAATATTCAAAGTCATTTCTATCTTCCATGGAAGTCCACATATATTATACAAACTTTATTCTTCTATTTTTTAGAAATTTCATTAATCTTTTTGTTTTTTTTAAGTCTTGTAATTCTTTTTATGTCTATAAATAAGTGCTGATGAAATGTAATATAGTCGCCACCTTCGTATTACTGTAATATTGGAGCCAAGACCCAGAAGGGTCAAATAAATTATTGGGTAAATTGCACAGGGGCCTCTAAGGTTAGAATGAGGCTGCAAATAGGTCCCACGTTTTGAAAAGCCTAGATTTGGGTCTCCGAGTTGTGTTTGCGCTGTCTTTTGTCCCTTAGTTTAAATATCGTTTTTTTGGATTGTGACGACCCTAACCGTCACACTAAAATTTTATCTAAGTTAGGGGAGAAGGAAGATTAATTCAACAGCGGAAGAAAACGTAATAGATCAAAAGCTACTATAAAAGTTCACAATACTATAACTTAGAACAGAATTAAACATTCAACTAAAGCAAATGAAACGGAACTACTATAGTCTCAACCGAACACATAAGCAGATAAATCACTCTCTAAGGAAATAAAATAATAAACTAATTGTTCTCTTGACTGGCATTCTCCCCATTCCCGTGATCAAGTGCTCCAGTACCGCCACGTTAGTGACAGAGTCTGTTAGAACAGACTCGTAGGTTGTACACTAACAAAGCCTTTAAATAAAAATATTAAACAGCAATAATAATAATAATAATAATAACAACATGTTGACATAATATAATAAGAATAACAAACAATTAAATATATATAACATAGATTTTAATTAAGCATGCATGTATGATAAAGAAATGAAATAACACAGCATGAACAATAATTATGAAACAAACATAATATAATTTGCATAACAAGTACAACATCAACATATAACAGAAATGATAAAACAATAGCAAGTAACGAGCAAATTTCTTTTTATTAATTTTACTTTTATCTTTTGGGCCCGTGATTTCTCGTACTACGCCTCAGCTGCCTTTTACATCTTTGGGGATCGTCACCCCCCATGAATAGCCCTCCGTAGGCATATCCAATGGACGTCGTCGCGCCAAATATCATGTGAGGACCTCTAGTGGACACGTATCCACAGCAGACACGTATCTGCTTTGGGGATCGTCACCCCCCATGACAGTCGGAAACTGCCAATGGACGCCGTCGCGCCAAATATCATATCATATGCTCAAGCTAAGGCAGGTGCGTAATCCCATAAAAATCACATTTAATTTTAATCCATTGTCGCATTAAAATTCTTATATTTTAATTTATTAAATTGGCAAGTCCATACACTTGCTCAAATATCAATTAGTCTCATCAAGTATGACAATAAGTCCGTACACTTATTTTCTCACGCAAGCCCATGCACTTGCCCTTCTCGTGAGTGTCACATTCAATGAATAATTATCCAAAATTATAGCAAAATCTCAATCAACTCATATATCATCATTTTTAATCATGCTTATAAATAGAAAAATTTCGAGTTTACATTTCATGTTCTGACAAAGAATCCATATGCAATAATAGACATTAATCATGTAATCTAATAATTAATTATGTTTAATGTAGGAAATCACAAAAGCATGGCATAAAATCTCTCATACAATATTTTTAACTATATCTTTTAAAAACTAATAACAAGGTGATACTCACGCAAATTATACATTTAATCTATCGATTTAACATACAAAATCAACCTTTTTCTCAAAATAATTTTTATATTCAGATATTTAATTTAAAATAGCAAAGTTAGGATAAAACCTACCTCGAATTCACCATGATCTTAAGTTTTCTTGAGATTCGAAGAGAAAGGATCACTTCAAATTGTTAGATCCGGTCCAAGGCGTAAGAAAATATGTAGATCGAGAAGAAGATGAAGAAGAATCGTCGATTTTGAGGGAGATCCGGTCACTTTCTCTCTCTATCGCATCACTTTCTCTCTCCTCTCTCTAGGCCGGCGGCGGTTATGGGAGCGGAAGAGTTGAATCGGTGTTTTGGGTGAGAAACACTATTTCTTTCCCTAAATAATAATCTAGAGGTATTTCTGTATTTTTTTCTTAGCCTTAATTTAAGGAGGTAGTTATGGATATTTAACGGGTAATTAAATTCATTGGATTTGAATTTTAAATAATCTGATTTAATTAAATTAAATATTAATTCCAGCCATTTTGAATTTTGAATCGCATAACAAACAATTAATATTTCATATATTTAATTTTAAATGATTAATTTCTCATGAATAATATTAACTCCTCATAATAAATTTAATTAATCAAAAATCTAAATTTAAATTTACCGGAATGTTACATGGATGGTCCAATTAGACAGTAACGGTTAAATTTTATTGTTAGTCATATTTATATGGACCAAAATGCTCTTATAACTCTCTCAAAAAATTTTAAAATAATGTGGAGAATGAGTAAAAAATCTTAAGGTAAAATAGTAAAAAAACTAGTAAATTTTAGATGTGGGACCAAACGATAGCGCAAACACAAACTCGGGGACCTAAATCTAGGCTTTTCAAAATGTGAGACCTATTTGCAGCATCATTCTAACCTCAGGGGCCCCTGTGCAATTTACCCTAAATTATTTATAACAATAATATAAAAATTTAAAATTATTTAAATTATAAAATAATTTAAAAAATTCAAAAATTTAACTACCATAAAACTAACATAAATAATCTTGTATAAACTTCTATTATATGTGTAGTATGATAATTAATTGATATATTTCTTTTTCATTATTAATAATTTTTTTCACAATATATTTTTATCTCATTTTTAAAGTATTTTTTCTAGTTAAAATTAAAATTAAAATTTAAATTATATATATTTCATTTAAAATGAAAGATTTCGATTTAAGAGTTCTGCTACATACTTCAAATAATTAATCAATAAAATAGCTACTCATAAATTAAAATTTAAATATACTAAATTATTTAATAAATTAAGTACTAGTCTATTAAATAATTTAGTGAATTAAAACACTAAATTATGAATAGTTAATTGATTATTTATTACAGCTATATAACAATTTTTTAATTTAAATATAAGATACGTAAATAAATTCTTTAAGTTGAATGAGTTCTCACCAACATAAAGTTCATTTATATGATTTATATATTAAATAGTTTATAAAAAATATATTAAAAATTAAAATTATAAGTTATCTAAATAATTTGTTAATCTAATTTTTTTTTAACCTTATTATCTCAATTTATGATATGATATTTATTACATATATAAAATTTAGGACTGAAAGTAAAAAAAAAAAACTTTAAGTATTGTAATTTAGGACCGATCCCCATGCGGCTCCGCCACTAATATTATGTAGTTAATCAAATCTGAGTGAGATAAGAGAAACATTCCAAAGATTATATGAAGGGGAAGAAGAGAGAGGTATTAATGGTGAAAGCTATGATTGTGTTCTTGTTGGTTGCAAGCTCCTTCAAGCTTTTGGTTGTAGGGAGAAGAATGAGAGCCAATCTAGTGCTTTGCTTTAGAAATCAGGACTAATGCACGTAACGATTGGGGCTCAACTTATCGAGACTTAAGAGTATTATGAAGATTTAGTAAAACTTTAACAACGATTGGTGTGCTATATATGTGGATAATTAAAATTAGCAAAAATGTCCTTCATCTTTTATTAAAGAGTAATAGTACCACATACATAACTAACCAAATTGTTCTAAAATTTTCATGAAACAAAAATATTATCCAACATATATATGTGTATCCTATTTATTAATTGTAATAGTTCTAAATTATTTTATTTGGAAGTTTTACATATATGCATGTTACGTACAGTCCTTTTTTAATCGGAAAGCTGCATATATTAATTGCAACATTCGGTGATTCATAGTAGAGCATTTATTTGCTTTAATTTAGGTTACTTGGGTACTTCCTAGAAAGTCACCCATCATATTACTACTTAAGCTCAAGCATGCTTAACTGTAGAGTTTATCATTATTAGCTTAATTTATAAATTTTGCCCTAAAATATGCCTTTACAATTTAAGATGATGTTATTAATTTGCTTATATGACTCTAAAACTCCTCTCTCTTTTTAACATTATACGATTTATTTTGATGTTCTTCTCACTACTCATTATCTGTCCTGAAAGAATCGCTCTAATTTAATTGGTCAAGTAATTTTTTTTTAAGATATCACCCAGCAATCACTTTGGTCCCACCCTCTTAACTCGACCTTAAATCACCACACACACTTACACACACATATATATATATATATATGTTTATATTTATATTCTTGAAACATAGTTGTAGGACGTGGTCAAAAACACATGTGATATTGGCACCAAATATGAGTTTTACTAGAAAATAATATTAACTTCAAATTAAACTTTGGTTTCCCTCAAATTAAATTCATGCACACACGCCATGAAGTATGGTTGAATAATTTCAACACCCTTTGTCAAGCCATTAATTCATCCGTATATTTTCTGGCCAAATGCATGCCGTGTGTTGGACTTGGTTCAACCATCCCAAAAGTCCCACTTACCAACCCTATGGGGGGAAATTTCATCTAAGCTTCTAAGTTAGGCTCTTGATTTCACATAGATACATGTAAACAAAAATATGTCATTTAGGTCTTTTTTTATTACAATTTTTTTCATATGGATCCTTTTTCACGGATTCCTATTAGGAGAGATTTTGTTGATCATCAGTATCTCAGTGTTATGTTATATAATTTAGATATCATGGCATTTAGATATCATCTTTCAATTAATAATTCTGTAATTTTATAAAAGGTTATTTAAAAATGTCATTAAACCTGCACCCCCTTAGTTTGATCATTAATTTATTTCTTTAAAACCTTAAAAATATTTTCCATAAAAACAAATATTGAAAATATATATTTAAATATTAAAAATAGAAAAAATATATACATGTCAGTAAAATCTAGCTATTTTATATATCTATATACTCAGATATTTAATATTATATATTAGCCACAAAAATCATATAAAAATTATAATTTATATATAACTCATGTCATAAGATTGTGACATATATACGTAAGAAAAATTATAATTTTTATAAAATTTTTATGATCAATATGTAGTATTAAAAATTTAAATAATAAATATATAAAATAGCTATATTTTAATTAATGGTATATATATAATCTTCATTAAATATTATTATTGTAGGCTAACTAGGATATAAAAATCATGAAGCCTAAATATTTTTTTAATACTTAAATATGTTTTTTTTAATTTTTTAAATTGTAAATATTTAACAGTCAAATATAATGAAATACACTAAAAAGGAACCACATAGAAAAAAAAATTATTAGAGGAACCTAATTGCACATTTTTATTTTAATAAAGGATAATTACCTACATGTCATACCATTTAGTTTTACTTATACTTTACCTATCCATTTTTAATTAATTACGTTATGCACATTCAAAACATTACAAAATCTTACATACACACACTTAGAGTTAAAACTTAATCAAAATCTATTTAAAAAAAATATATTCTGTTAGTAAATCATTAAAATTATATTTTTATCTTTAATGGTACATATTTTTGTCTTCCTCAATGTCACATTAAAGCGCTGATTTATCCTAAAATCAATTCACATCGCGGATGTCTCCTTCCTTTGCCGTCACCTAAACATTAAGATTTTAGGATTTTCACTCAAAATATATTTAAATATCCTTAAAAGAATATGATGAACAGCTCGGATTTTTTTGTAATCTAACTATAGTTAGGTTATTGAAAAATTATGATTACTCATTATAATAGAAATAAGTTAAAATGTGTGTATGTAAGATTTTATAATGTTTTAAGTGTGCATAACTTAATTAACTAAGAATAGATAGGTAAGGCATAAATAAAAATTAAATGGTGTGGCATATAGGTAATTATCCCTTTAATAAATCTGCGTGAAATCGGAGGTCCAATTAATCCACATGGAATATTTACCCCATCGTTATATATTAAATTCTACTTTCATTATTACCATTGAATACCCTCCATTAAAAATCATATTATTCCGTTAATTAATATATAAAATATGCATGCAGGTTCATGAAAAATTAAACGCAGTACTGAATTAATAATCGCTTTATATGCATTAAAAGTCAAGACGAGAATTCAGCAATCTGAACCTTCTCTGAACTTCATGACTAAACGAAAGTTTGATCAGACTTTCAGTGCTGCATGCAATATAAATCCTTCTTCTGCTCCAAACTCCTTCGTTCAATATTCAACAGGAGATCGATCATAAAATTAAGAGGTTTATATATTTTTTTGAGAGATGATCATATTTCAGAAGAAGAAGGTGGGAGAGAAGAAGGAAATGCTGCTTCTGATCGCGGTGGTGCTGCTGGTTGTCACCTCCTTGCAGCTTCCTGCAGCCATGGCGATGAGGCCTTTGGAAGGAGATCTAGGGTTTTCAATAGGAGCCCTTCTTCTCGAGTCCCTGCCCATGCAGGGTCCGGCGCCGCCATCAGGTCATTCTTGTGAAACTCATAGCGATATTCCATGCCCACCACCATGATCAATAATCATTTAATTAACTATATATATTTATATTTCTATCAAAAAAACTCTCTCTCTATATATATAGCTTGTTATTGTTTTTTATTAATATTTTTTCTCTGGAATTCATTTGTTTAAGCATGAATAAATTTAAAAGTTCATACATATATATGTATCTATGTATGAAATAAAAATGTAATATTATTATTAATGAAGGCATTGAACAGTGACAACAGAGCTTGATGTTACAGTACTACTGGAACTTTAATGTTTTTTTGGAACAATTACATATATATATATATATATATTACTTTAAAAAAATTATATTTACGTAATAATCATTCTTTAAAATTTACTTGCGTGCGCATGTGCTGTCATATATATATATATATGAATCTTCAAAATTACAATAGTAACACTTTGTTAATATTATCGTTATTAATCTAAATCTAATAGAACCCATGTTGGCGGCTACGGTGGCTACCGGTAGCCAACAACGGGTGTCCTGGTTATCAATGGTGACTGATGGCATAATTACTGATAATATCTAACTGATAATAATAGCTAACGTACGTATGACAATTAGTAATAGCTATATTGGAACTATGGGTGTTCGATAGAGGCCTATAAATGAAATATTATTTCATATGTATTCTATTTATTTCAAATGAGTGTTAACTCGATGCATGGTTGTCTATGCATGTATTAATTTAAAGATCATGGGTTCAAATAAATAATTTTTGAATAATTGGTTAATTTTTAAATATATTAATCTTACATAGTGTATATACTATGTATGTACATAATTATTCTAATATTTTAATTAATTGTGTACGCAGGAGTGCCTGGATTTTGAAGATTTTATGATTGTTTGAATCATAACTCAAAATATTTGGTACTTTTGTGTTGGCTAGACGTACGTAAACTCCACTTGCCGATTAATATGACCCTCACTATAACATTCTAAGAAGCTATATATGTTTAAAAATTCGTCGTTAAAAAATACTCTTCCCTCTGTTCCTCCGAGGTTTACGACATGTTCTTTCGGCAGCAATGCCCTCAACGATCAATGTGACGTATTATTTCGGCAACGATCCCCTCACCGATCAATATGATCCTCACCATAACATTCTAATGAGGCACATTTAAAAACTCATCTCTAAAATTACTCTTCCCTCTCACTCTATAAAATGTTCTCCATAGTGAATTATTAGTGCACTATAATAGTGCTTAGGATATCGATATAATTTAATTGAATTCTCATCGAATTTTTGCAGTTTTGCATGTTTTGAACACTATTTGCACTAATTTTTATCTCATATTTGTGTACATTTACACTAAAAGATAAAACCAAATAAAATATCAATGTCAAAAATTAGTATTCTATTTAGGGGTATTCAATACACTATTATCTATCTATCTATCTATATATATATATATATATATATATA
>KZ454830.1:1662295-1751233 GCA_002786265.1 Apostasia shenzhenica
CGACGGCAGCGGGCGACGCGCGGCGGTTTCCCGGCAGAGAGGAAGAAAGAGAAAGTGGTCCCTCTTGGAGGAGAGAGGGAGGAGAGAGAGGGAGGAGAGAGAAAATTATTTCTAACGTCTGTTACGGCCAAGGACCTATATGCATATTTCATCAAACTAGAGGACCAATTTGCTACATTTAAATAATCGAAAGACCTATTTGCACATACGACCAAACTAGAGGAACCCAGATGCTATTTACCCAAAATTATATTGCCATTAAATAATCGTAATGTGATGATAGTTTGCTGTTAATTGATCATTCATATTCTTTTTTTTCAGATTAAAATTGAATTTTATTGTAAATTGTGAATTAAAATTCATATTTAATTTCAAATTTCGTCCCATCTTAGCAAAAATCTAGATTAGAGCTAATTAAAATTCCGTTCCGAATCTGCTTCAATTAATAGTATTAATTATCTGCATACCACATCATTTCACTTTATTTATGCGTTACTCATTCATTCTTAGTTAATTACGCTATGCACATTCAAAACATTATAAAATCTTATATACGTACACTTAAGTTAAAATTTCATCAAAATTTATTTAAAAAAATATATTTCGTTAGTAAATCATTAAAATTATATTTTTATCTTTAATAGTACATATTTTTTTCTTCATTGATGTCACACTAAAGCCCTGATCTGTCCTAAAATTAATTCACGTCGCGGATGTTTCCTTCCGTTACCACAACCTAAACATCAAAGTTTTAAGATTTTCACTCAAAATATATTTAAATATTCTTAAAATAATATGATAAATAGTTCAGATTTTTTGTAACCTAACTATAGTTAGGTTATTGGAAAATTATAATTGCTCATTATAATAAAAACAAGTGAAAGTGTGTGTATGTAAGATTTTATAATATTTTGAGTGTGCATAGCGTAATTAAATAAGAATGCGCATAAATAAAGCGAAATGATGTGGCATATATGTAATTATTCTTTAAAATGTGTTAATTTTTACAATAATATTTTATTTTTTATTATAGTAAAGAATGTTGAATGAATAGAAAATGTCAAATACTTAAGTTTTCAGTCCCAATTGATAATCTAAAAATTTTAATTTAATGTTTACATTTTTATTATTTTATCACATATATTTATAAGATCTGTTTGATTTTATTCAGAACCTGAGATTCTGAAAGGGAAGTTGGCTTAAGATTATAATTTTTTTAAAATTTTTATTTACAGCACTATTTTAAAAATTATATATTTTATTTTATTTATTACGTTAAGAATCTTTACGTGTGTTATTCTGATATTTTTATGTCACATCCCACTTTACTCCCGTTGGTGGAGCGGGTGTGACGGAAAATTATACATAAAAACGAGAACATAAAACCTCACCAAATAAAATCGAAGATCGATGTTACATAACACGCCATTTTCATTTAACAACACATTACAGTTATTGATCAATATAAAAGACCGTTTGAATACATTAAATCTAAAATTATATATTGAAATAACTAAATAAGAAAATGCATCAGGCCTCATCCAACTCTTTGCCCTTGCCCTGTGCATGCCTTGGTGAATGAATATCTATCAAAAAGTCATCAGTAATCTGAGTGTGATGATGTTGAAGCTCGGATTACTGTCGATCGGGATGTTACATTTTCTTTTAATTTTTTTTAAAAAAATAGTGAATTGAATTTAAAATGTAAAAAATAAATTTGATAATATTAACTTAAAATTATGTATTAATATTTTTTTTTTGAAAAAAAAATTGATACTTAAATGATCAAATGAAAACCAGATAAGTGTTTTGAGTCGACTCAATAAACTTATTTGAGTTGAATTTAACTCAAATTAATTTGATTTAAACTCGACTCACTGATAAGTCTATCTCCATCCAAATAAATACCCTCTGATATATGTGAACTTATTAGATTCTGCCAGTACAATAGGTCGGAAGCAAATAGGGGTGTCTTTGAGTCGATTTCGAGTGAGTTGGGCTCAACTCAAAATTAAAATTTTTGATTTTGAGTCTAGTTCAGTTTAAGCCTACTAAAATTCTTTCAATTTCAAGTCGATTTTTGAGTTAAATCGACTTGAAATTGTAAGCTATATTTTTTTTTATAAAATATCTAATATTTATATTAAATATATAAAATATAATATTATAAATTCACTTTTAAATCATGTGTATATAATTTTAATATATATTTTTTATGTAAAATATTATACTATATTTATATATAGAAATATCTTAATTATATTTTAAAAAATTTTAAATATGAATATTTGTATATATATAAATCGATTATAAGTTGAATTGATTTTATTTTGAATGGGTTAATTTTAAATTAATAAATTAAATTAATTTTAAGTTTAATAAAATACAAGTAATTTTCAAGTGAAGTTTGAATTTTGCGTAAAATTGCCGTCCCTGGAAACAAATCACCGCGCGTGTTGCCGGAGGATTTCGGTTCTTATCTCAATATAAATCACGTGATTAACTCAGAAAATCAAGCCCAGCTGGGCTTGGCCCAGCACCCCCGAATCCGAGATTTCTACATAAGGAAGAGAGTGGGAACAAAAGTGGTCATTTGTGGGAGGGAGGAGAAGAGGGGGAGTAGAAATGTCGAAGAAGAAATCTTTCAGCGGATCGATGACGATGACGCTCAAGGATTTCCATGGCGGTTCCATTCCCTCTGAGCTCGCCCTCCCATCCGCTCCTGGCATGTAAGTGTTATCAATCATAACGAATACTAATTGCCCCCGCATACCGTCTTTTTCTCCAACAGTAAACTCGCTTATTTCTTCCCGATCCGTGCAGTTCGGCTAGGGCAACAGATCGGCCCTCTTCCTGGGGCGCCGGCTCGATTGCCGCTGGAACCGGCGGCAGTGGACGGGCCGATCACCACCGCTCCCGGCCCGGATCCGCTGGCGGCATCCCCCGGGTCTTCGAAGATCGCGGCTCTACCTTTCTCTCCACCCCTTCTCTCATCGGCCGCCACTTCGATGAGGACGAGCGAAAGCCCTTTGACGCCTCTTCCGCGCCCCGACGTCCCTCCGTAGCCACCGGCGACGCCGCCCGCTCCCCACCCCATGCTGCCGCCCCTACCCCTGCAACCTCACATTCGGATGTCAAGCGCCCATCTTCTAGTCCCGTTGTATCCCATCATCTCTCCCCGTCGTCTGTGTTTCCTACATCTGCCGGCAATGCGTGGGCCGGGAGGAAGGAGGCGCACGCGGGAGAAGGTCCACTGGCCCAGCCTGCGTCTATCTTGTCGAGTTTTGCAGCGGCATCTAGATTCGCTCAGGCCAGTGCTATCGAGAAGGTTTCTTCGGGGCGGTGGCAGTCTAAGCTTCCGGATGTAGAGGTGATAAGAAGTCAGGAAGTGCAGAGCCTGGAGAGGAAGCTTACTGAGGCAGTTCGGATTGAGGAGGATGAGGGAAATGGTAGGGGAAGGGCTATGGTGTATTCTGGAATGGTAGAGAGGAAATTAGGAGGTTTTCATTCGGATGGGCCTCGAAACCAAGAGAGGGCCAGATCTCCTGTGCATAGTGTATCTAAAGAGAGAAATCCTTTGGGATTTCACTCTGATTTGGTTCGACCAGTCTCTCATGAAGGAAGTTTAGCTGCACAGCATACGTTGGATGATACTTTGGAAAGGCCAAAACTCAAGCTGCTAAGAAGGACAAAGCCATTAGAGGCTTCTGATTCTCAGGCTTTAGATGTCAACCTGGTAATTCCTATATTACTATTTTTGTGGTCGTGTGCCATTACTGGTTCATAGGATGAATTCCTGATTCTACTTTCCTTAAATGAGCCAGCCTTTTTCAGTAACTCAACTTTCCAGCTCATATTATATACAAAATTTATTTGGTTTAGTTCTCAGAACTTTTGTGATAACATATCTCATTCATGTGTGATTGTCAAGGTTACAAGCAAGATGGAACATCAGCCAGCTGCTAACTTTTTGCATATGGAACAAACTCATGAAAATCCTGGTTCTGCTGGCATGACAAATCCCGTGTTAGTTGGAGCTGATGCCTTGAGCCAGCCAGTTGAGCGTCGCAGATTGAATCTAAAGCCCCGTTCACAGCCTTTTGGACTACTCGATGAAAACTCCGAAAAGGAGAGGTATTGTACAAACCATTGTTTACTATTATTACAGATATCCACTCACCTTTTATATTGGTTCTCAGATACTGCTACATATTTATGAGTTACATGAATATTACTAGGTGTTCTATGAGCCATCATGAATATTCAACTCGAAAAAACTAGAATCAAGTTTAAATTGTGTCAAAATTCAAGCAATTCTCGAGCAAGTTTTGAGTTTTGAACAATTGTAACAACCCTACACTTATGTATGGATGTTGGGTGCGCAAACATGTGCAAACGCAGCAAATGCAGCAAATGCTCATTTGTGAGCTAGCATGTGTGTCTAGGAAAGTTTTGTAGGATTGATGGCGTGTTTGGGGAGGTGAATAGACGATATATGTGAAAAATAAAGAAGTATTTTATGCTACATAGAAAGGTGTTACAATAACATTTAGAAAAATACGGACAGATTTACATGCTTTACTACCAATGCCTATGCCCACTGCCTCGCCTCACTCAGAGATTAAAATCTTTCACTCTCACATATAAAAAATATTATAATGTTTCACTCAGAATCCTCACATAGAGGCTTACATAGCTACCCTCAACTAGGTCACCCTCATATAGAAGGTTCACACAGACATCCTCACTCAGAAGGTATGGAATTTAACACATAAACATGACTCTTGTACAAAAAGTTCTCATACACCCAACTTCTTTCCTTTCCAAGAAGATAAAAGAAAATCCAAGAGAAAAAAAGAGAGTATACCAATTGATTGCGAAAAATATGAAACAATATTGCTTAGGTCCACCAATGAAAGTATGAGGCCTATGAAGCACGGACACTTCAAGAACCACGCCGTGTCCGTGTCGTACACATGGACACTCGGGGACACGCGAGGACACCGTATCGGACACACCACGTGGCGTGTCCTAATAAAATAATATTAAAAAACTTTAAGTACACTTCTTGGACATGCGAGGACACTTTGGGACACGTTAGGACACTTCTGAGATACAGAACACTTCTAGGATACACAAGATAGAATTGAATATATTTAATATTAATGTTAAATTTATTTATTAATATTATATATTTTTAATAAAATTTATGGATATATCTATCTCGTTTTTTTATTATCGTTAAAATTTTATTTAATAAAACTAAAAACCTATCATTATTATTGTTAAAATTTTACCTAATATAAGTTAAAATTTTAACTAATATAAGTTAAAATTTTAAGTTAACTAAGTTAAATCAAATTTATTCCTCTTTTGTTGCTCTTAAGCCTTACGAAAATGAACCAATCACAAAAAGTTTAGAACTTCGGCTTCACCTTTATTTATTTTTCATCAACACCGAGAGCTTTTACTTTTTCTTATTATTGTCCTCACTGTGATTGTCCTAATAAGCAAAATTGTATTTTCTCTTATTCAAAGTGAACTCTAAATTTATATCTCAAATATTTTTAATGTGACGGTGTTTGTTCTCGAGTTCTCATTTTAATTTTATGAGACTTCAGTACTACCTACAAGTTATTTATACTTAAAAATTTAAGTTATTATTATATTATATATATATATATATATATTTAAGTATAAATTTTTAATTTATAATTATATTTGACGTGTCATGCCGTGTCCGTGTCCTATATTTTAGAAGATCGTCGTGTTGCCGTGTCGTGTCGTGTCCCGTGTCCCCGTGTCGTGTCCGCGCTTCATAGTATGAGGCATGATGAGAGTTCTCTTTAGAGCTTGAGCTCCTGAGCACATGATTATACACAATTCTCTTTTTACCAAGGATGATTAATCACAAGAAATTCTTTAAAATTCTCACAAATTTGATGTAAATTCAATCCCAAGTCTTTCAGCACTTTAGGGCACGTTTTGTATAAATAGAGAATTCGAAACATTTACCTAAGTTGAAAGGGTGATCCCCAATTGGAAAGAAAAATAACTAGTTAAAATCATAATAAGTATCAGTTTAAAATCAATTCTGCTATCACTCAATGCCCATATGATTATATATCATTGGAAAGATTTTGAAATCTGCTTTTCAATGCAACAAACAGTGTGTCAATCTGAGGTCTGTAGAGAAAGTTATGACTAAAATGCTAAAGTCTGCAGAAATCAATACAAAATGTGAAGGTTGAACTATCACTATGGTCGACCACCTTCAGAAAACTTAGTCAGGCTCTAAAGTATGGCTCGACTCTATTATAAGCTGACTAAGTTGGTCAACCAACAGGTCAAAAATACCTTTTTCACTCTCTGGTCAATTTAACATGCTTCAAATTGATCTGGAGTCGAACCTAACTTACTCCTATTCATGTCTAATGTGCTCGAGTCTCTTTTCATCATACTTTTACACAATAATTGGTGAATTTATGTAATTCTATCAAAAAATAAAAGTAATCTTCATCTTGATAACTTAAGCTTTATCCTTTGCCATTCATCAAGTTCTTCTAGCTTAGATGCTTTGATCATGGTTCTTGCTCAATATCTTCTTATAGTTTAATATCCTAGCTTAATCTTTTTATCAAGTTGATCTACATCAACATCATTAATACAATATTAACTTAAATTGCTAGACTAACACGAGGGTGGAAATAACAAGGTTGTGTTTCTTTGTGATATTTTAGTTTGAAAAACATATCCAGATAAACATCCTATTGTGTACCATGTATGTCCCTTTATTTGTATGTCTTTCATTATGTTGAGTGTTTTGCCTCACAACTGTAGCAAAGCAATTAGAACCATTAGATGTGTTTATTTAAATCTAAGGTTGGTAACCAATAAGGATTGAGGGTGTGAAAAGGGCAAGGAAATCTTTATTATGATTCACCGTGAAACTCTTAATACTGAAGGTTTAACTGATTAACATATGTATGAATGCGTTCAACTGAGAAGTGAACAAAAAGAAAGTGGAGATTATAAAGATGAGAAATTAAATTAAACTTTATTTTGTTTTAGGGATAATTAGTAGGGGTTTTAGCTAGAGTGGTGGAGATAGCATGGCATGTTGTCACATCTTTATTATTGCTTTCTTTTCTGCTGTTGCTTCCTCTTTGTTTTCCAGCACTACAAAATGGTCCTTGTGTCAGGGACTGCAAGACATTTGTCATTGCTTTTTTATGATGCCTTTAGTAACTATGCTTTAGTGAGCTTCTTGCTCACTATGTCTTTTCCTTTTATCTTCTTCAGTTTTATAGTCTGGATTGATTTTCCTTTTAAATTACCTATATATGATGGCTGGATTTATTCATTCATAAAAACATCTAATTAAGGAGAGAGTGATGCGGGACAAAACAAGAATGATATGAAAATTAGAGATCAATATCGTTGATTAGAAAATTGATTACAATTAAGCCCTATTACTTTTAAAGATCACTTATATAGTAATCAAGTAATTTCAATGCCATAAATTAACCAATTTAAAATGTCAGTGATGCTGAGCATTATTGTCTATTTCTACATAACAAGTTCTAATCCTGAAGGAAGGAGCGTGGTTATGGTAGGTTGAAAATTAATATAAAATTTTCATTTATTATATTGAATTTTTCTCATATGAATAGTATGATTTTCTTGTGATGCATTGAATCGGAACTTGAATTTATTATTACGGTTTAAATGAAGATGTCCTAGGTGAAAGGTGCCCTTTAAGCGCTTGCCACTCGAATATGTTGTTAAATAAATATGGGTTCACTTTTTTTTTTTGAATAAGTGAGAGTAAAAGAGCTAGTCCAAGAGGAAAATTATGCATGAGGGTTAGAATATTGACTCTTTGATATGAAAGATAATGAAGTTGGTGGATATCATGTGCAAAAGAAAATTAATATGGTTCATTTTTAAGCAATGAAATGGATTGGTGATTATGCGGAAAAAATTAGAAATTCGAGGTTTTATGGTAGACAAGTTATGAGAAGAATATATATGAAGGTGCTATCATTGTGCGGATTAGAGCTTAAATAAATGTAGTGGAGGTTAAAAGAATGAGCTATAGAATTTTTTTGATAAATTGGAGATTGATGCAAAAGTTATTAATGTCCTTATACCTATACTCGAGAAGTGAATTTAATTAAGTGCATTGGGTGTTAGTTTTGGGATGATATGAATGTGCTTATTCAAGAAATGCATGGTGCGAATAAGGTTTTAGTTGGAGAAAATCTAAATGGATATGTAGGTATAGTAAGGTTGGTTTTGAGAGAGTACATGTAGGTAATGGATATAGAACTAGAAATAAAAAATGTGAAACTAGTACAATTTCTTGAAGGCCCTGCTTGTTTGCAAAGGATAATTTAAAAAAATTTAAAACTAAACTTGGATGAAGATATTTTTTAGGGCAAATTACACCCAGGTCCCTGAGTTTAAGGGTTATTATCACACAGGTCCACAATTTTTAAATTTAACATCGGGGTCCCCAGATCCGGCAGCCGCGCCATCACCGCGCCGCCTCCGGCGGCCTCGCGTGGCCGCACGACACCGCCGGTTGCCCGGCCGCGCGAGGCCGCTGCGTCGCGCGGCCTCTGAGTGCGCAGCAGCCATGGCGCACCGCGCAGGCCGCATCGAGCCAGCCAGTGGGGCGGCGGTCGAGTTTGTCCAGGCGACAGCCTACGTCCAACGGCCACTGCGCGCGCAGCCTCTGCACGGCTGCGCGAGGCACGACAAAGCGGCCTCGCATCGGCCGCCGGTTGCGTTGTGCACGGCTCGTGCTCGCCCGAGCGGCGCAATGCGGCCGCCGGCAGTGTCGTGCGGCCGCAGAGGCCTACGGCGGCCGGGTGGCCACGCACACGGCGCCCCACTGGCTGTTGTGCGCTCAGCGGCTGTGCGAGGTCGCGCTGTCTGCAGTGGCCAATGGCGGGTGTCCCTGGACAGCGCGACACGTCGTCCCGTTGCGTCGTGCAGCCGCGCTGGCGGACGCGCCATGGCTGCTGGCGCGCCTCAGTAGGCCGGCGCGACTGCCAGATCTGGTGGAGAAAGGGAGGGTAAGGGTATAATGGTAATTTTAATATTTTTTAATAATAAAAAAATAAAAAAGGACCTAGATAATTTTTGAAAACCTAGGGACCCCGATGTTAAATTTAAAAAACGTGGACCTGTGTGATAATAACCCTTAAACTCAGGGAACTGGGTGTAATTTGCCCATAATTATTGAAAGTTATAAATGATGTGAGATAAAATTATAGTTATTATGTTTATATGTGTGAGAGATGCGATATAAGTTAGTTATTATTTTTGTATATGTATAAAATGTGAAATAAAGTTAATTTTTTATTTTGAATTATATATATGATGTAAAATATAATTAATTTTTATTATTAAATTTATATATGAAGTGGCATATCTTAACCTAGTTAAATAAATTGGCCCTAAAAGTCTTGAGTAATAGCCGTTAAATAATATGATTGCTTTTGAAAGTGTGAGAAGAGCAATTAAATAGGGCTTTTATTTATAAAGAGAGCTTATTACGTTTGTTCCTCTTTTGTGGTTTTTTTTTTTAATGTTTGACATGTTAGTTAAGTTAGTTGTTAGTTAATGTCTATCAAGGCTAATGTTGTACTTTTGAAGGTTTAATGGAATGCTTGATACTCCATGCACATGGTTTGAAGTGATTATGCTACATGATGAACTTGTGCTGTCTCAATTTAAGTATTGGAGCGATCAAGGAACAAGACAAGCTAAGAAGTACAAGGAACTACTTGAAGTCTTCAAAATTGAAATTACGTATTTTAGATTTTATTTTGAGTAGACTCATTCTAAAGTTGAGGTTGGAAGTGCTAGGCTAGGAATGGACCCTTTATGAGCACTAGGAGTATCTTAGGAAGTCTTCTGGGTCAAAATAAAATGAACTCGAGATAAGATGAGGTGGTTCGTCCTGTTTAGACAATTGAACCTTAGACTATTATGGTCGACCCAGGCCAAACCCTAGAATTGATGTTGCGGGACTGCAAGGTCGACCCTAATGTCAACCTAAGTTTGAGTAGGTTGATTATAAAGTTGACCTAGTACAGGAACTATGGGAACTTCTGTATATATTGTTGGGGTTGACCATGGTATTTAAGGTTGACCTAGTGCCAGTGAGGGTTGACCTAGGTTAGGTCGAACCACTCTTGACCCTGACCTTTTAAATTATAATTCAAGGTCAACCTAAGACTTGTTGGTAATAACTTAAACTAATTGTTAGAGGCTTACCTATATGAGGATTTTCTTGACACCTCATGAACTTCATTAGAGCCCAATGCCATTGACTGCTCTTTAATTAAAAACATAAGGATTTTGGAGATTGGAGTGCTCGAAGGAGCTACAACAATAACTAATCAAGCCTTTTATCCTACTAGGTGAGATCAGCTACATGAATTCTTTGTTTCTATTGCACTCTATCAAATAATAAATTTTTATTTAGCTCTAAATATGTAAGATAATTTCTTATAATTTTTTGTCATATTTTTTCTGGTCTTCCTCTTCCTCATTTTACATAAGCAAGATTTAATAATTTAATTTTTCTTATTAAAGTTTCCATCGACTTACGATTTATATTTACAAATCATTTGAGCCATTCTCTTTGAGTTTATCTTCAATTAACGTCACTCTAATCTTCTCGTAAATATACTTATTTCTTATTTTATTTTGTCGCATGTATTTGTTTATCCACTTTATCATCATTTCTATGATATTTATCTTATTTTTTGTGTTTCTGCTTTGTAGGTTAATATTTAGCACCATATAATATTGCTTGCCTTATAATTGTTATATAAATTTTACCTTTAAGTTTGAGTAAAATTTTTCTATCACACAATACATCAGACGTATTTTTTTATTTTATCAATTTTGTTTGAATGCTATTAATAATATTATCATTTATTTTACCTTTATTTTATATGATTAATCCAAGATATCTAAACTGCTCACTTTTCCTGATGATTTGATCATTAATTATCTTTTCACTAAAAATGCTTCTTTCTTGATAAATTTACACGTTATATATTCAATTTTTGATCTGCTTAGATGAAAATTTTTAAATTAATGTATTTTTCTATAACTCGAGTTTCACCTTAATATCTTTTCTAGTTTTATTAATAAGGAGAATATCATATGCAACAAGCATGCACCAAGACATTTTTTCTTGAATCTTCATAATCAATGCAAATAGATATGAACTTAAAGCTGAACTTTAATATAATCCAATTGAAATAAAAAAAATTTAGTCAAACTCTTTCGTGTTCGAATACATTTAACAACCCATTTATACATATTCTGAATAATTTAAATGTAAGCAGTGCAAGCTTCTTTATTTTTTAAAACTCTCTAGAGTATTTTTCTTTGAAATTTATCATAAAGTTTTTTTAAATCAATGAAAATCAAATGCAGATATTCTTTTTTCTTCCTAAATATTTTCATTAAATCTCTCATTAAATGAATAGTTTTTATAGTAAATCTGTTTGACATAAAATTAAACTGATTCTGTGATACCCTTGTTTCACGTCGTAATCTTTGCTCGATCACCCTTTTTTAAAATTTTAAAATATAGCTTATTAATTTAATTCTTTTATAATTAGCACAATTTTGTACATTACCTTTATTCTTATAAATAAGTATTAATGTACTTTTTTTTATTTTTGTAATATTCTTTCAGTTTTCAAAATTATATTAAACAACGTAGTAAGCTAAAAATTTCTTCATTTTATATATATATTTAAATATTTATTAGAATATCATCCAATTTTATTGCTTTTTTGCTTTTCTTTTTTAAAGCCTTTTCAACTTTAGCTTTATATATCAAATATATGGGAAGTTTTTATCTGCTTTTTGGATGCTAAAATTAGTAAGATCAATCGTATTATTATAATCATCATTGAAAAGCCTTTTAGAATAAATCATCTAGCTGTATTGAATATTAGATGCTAAAATTAGTAAGATCAATCGTATTAAATTCCTTTTAGAGTAACTCAATCATCATCGTATTTCATATTTTTTATATTACAGACTGCTTTCTTAAATTTTAGTCAAGCAATTTTATATTTTTTTAACTCTTTGCTCTTCACTGTACCAGTTTTTATAATAAACTTTCTTTTCTTTAATTTTTTCTTATAGTTTTTTTCACCGCTAAGCATTTTTATTTTTTGGAGTTTTTTTTTTAAATTCTCCCAACATATCCTTTATAATTTTACTGATGCAGTTAGTAACTTTCAACTACATAAGATCAGTTTTTCTTTTAATGTTCAATTTTTTATATTATAGAATCCTCTTCTTAAAAATATTTTTATTCTTATTTTTTTATTTCATCATCGAGTATGCGGGGCACTATTTCGATTTACTATTTCTTCTACAATTCATGTTAAAATTTAAGACTATTGGTTAATATTGGGTAGTTAAGTATTCATTTAGAATAATGTTATAATTTTACAGTCCAAGCGGTCTTATTATTTTATAAGGAAATAATTAATTTATATTTTTGAAAACTCATTCATATAAGTGATATTATGGTTATCTCTTTTTTAAATAAAGTATTAGCAATCAAAAAATTAAAAGGTAAGAAAAACTCCAAAATAGTTTTTACCTTTTTCATTAATTTTTCAAAAATCATACCCACCGTTAATGCTATTAAATTCCTCAACAACGTTTTCAGCACATGTGTTTAAATCTCTTTCGATAAATATCCTCTTTCTGAGGTATTTATTGTACCAATTCTTCTAAATTATTTTAAATTTTTTTATACTCATACTTAAACCTATTTAGGGGGGCATATACGTTTACAATATTAATAGTTATTCTATTAATAATTATTTTTAAAGCTATAATTTTGTTTCTATTTCTCTTGACTTTTACTACATAATTCTTCAAACTCTTATCGAGAATTATATTCACTTCATTTCTGATTTTATTTTTACCAGAATACCAAAGCTTGAAGCTCGAGCCATCAATTTTTTTAACTTTTCTCTACTCATTTTGTTTTTTGAAGATTAATCCATTAGCTTGCCTGTCAAAATGCTTATATTCTAAGTTCCTAATTTTATCTTAATGCCTTGAATTAGCTTCTTTACCTTCATTCATTCATAATGTGGGAATCCTTGCTCACTTATCATTACACTCATTCTCTGATGCAGTGATTTTTGCATACTTTTTATTTTATTCAGGTAATACAGCGCATTGCTTTTAGGAAATACCTTAACTTTAGTGCAATTTTCTAAAAGATTCATGTCATGTTTGTTTGATAAATTTTATGCTGACTATTAACTGCCTAACACAATTTTTCAGTTTTTTAATCAGGGACTTGGGACCCTGCTCAAAGGAGCAAAAAAATTTAATTATTGGTGATGAGTTTGAGTCTTTGAAGTGAGGTTTTAAAGAAGTTGTACTTTAGTGAAGCTTGATACCTAGTATTGAATAGATTATGGCACTCATCAAGATAATTGAGACCCAGTGAATGCCTAATGAGTGGAGTAATGCTACTATTCTCTCTTTTTTAAGGAACAATGGATATACAGGAAAGATGGCTTTAGGAGAAATTCATTGAATAGCATTAAAAAGTGAAATCATAATATTAGGTAATTAATTTTGTGATAAATCCACAATGGAAGCTATATTTATGATAAGAAAATTCATCGAAAAGTATAATAAAATTACTTCATATTATTATTATTATTTTGAAATGCTCCTCGTACAATACCAATAGAGGTTTTTGTGTAGGTATTGGAAAGGGAAATATATATCTATTTACTAAGGACATTATGATGGAGTAGTTACCCGTATGAGAACTTCTGGTAATAATTTTAAGGTGCCCCAATTACCATCACCAATGTTTTACTTTGAATGCGTCTCTTTTTTTTTGTGATAGACGAGTTAATTAAGCATATTAATAGTGAGATTCTCTAGTTCATGTTTTGTTGATGATGTAGATCTTAATTGTTTAGACTCATGAATGAGTAAATTAGAAGGAGAATGTTGGCTGAGTACCTTAGAAGCAACAGGTTTCACATTTTGCTGAAGTGAGGTAGAGTAAATGAATTGTAGGTTTGGTGATTTTTATGCAAGAAGAACAATACTTTGAGACTAAATATGATAACAGTATTATCATGTTAGAACTTGAAATATTTAGTATACTAATTATAATTAGGAGTATACAGAAGAGAAATATATTAGAATCTAAAGATTTTCATCTTAGTAGATTAAAAATTGAATAGATAGAACTTAAATTTAATCAAGAAAGAAGCACTTGTAGTCAAGAAATAATAATTAAATATCAAGTTATTAGAAAGAGCGAGCGATTTAAATATCTTGAATCAATCATATAGAATAATAGTGAAATAAATGGTAATATTATTAATAAGATTCTTGCAAGATAAATAAAGTGGAGAAATACATCTTGCGTATTGTGTGATAAAAAATTTCATTCAGACTTAAAGATAAATTGTATGTAATAATTGTAAGGTCAATAATGTTATATGGTACTGAATGTTAGCTCAGATTGATTATTTTCTTATAAGAAAACGAGATCGCTTGTATTGTAAAGATTGTAAAGTTATTCCAAGTGAATATTTGATTATCCAACATCAATTAATGGTTTTAGATTCTGACATAAAATATTGGAGAAGAAATAATAAGTCATCTCATCTTCGGACTCGATGGTGGAATTTAAAGAATGAGAACAAATGCATATTTAAGAAGAAAGTTCTAGAACTTGGGCAATGGAACATTAACAGGAAAATTGATCTTATGTGGTTGACAGTTGCTAATTGTATCCGTAAGGTGGCGAAGGATGTGATGGGAGAATCCAAAGGATTGATTCCAAATAATAAAGATACTTGGTGGTGGAAAGATGATGTACAAGAAAAAATTAAAGGAGAAGATTTATTATAGAGATTTGTTTAAAAACAAAAATATGGATAAGTGAGAGAAATATAAAGTGGCTCGACGAAAATTTAAGAAAGCAGTAAGCAATGCAAAAAATATGGCTCTTGAGGATTTATATAAGAAGCTAGAAAAGAAAGAAAGAGAAAGACAATTATATAGGATTGTCAAGGCAAGAGATAGAAAAACTAAAGATTTAATTGAAGTAAAATGTATTAAAGATGAAAATCAAAAAGTATTTTTCATGGATGAAGATTAAAAAGTTCTTTTCATGGAAGAAGATATTAAAAATAGATGGATGAGTTACTTTCAATAGCTTTTCAATGAAAGTTGTGAAAATTCAATTAATCTTACAGAATTAAGCACCCCAAAAGAAAGTAAAAATTACTCATACATCCGACGTATTAGTAATGCTGAAGTCTGAAAAGCTTTAAAGAAGATGAAGTATAAAAAAGCAGTAAAACCAGATAAGATTTTAATAGGTGTTTGGAAATGCTTAGAAGATGAAGTTTCTTGGCTCACTAGATTGTTTAATATGATTTTGAAGACTAAAAGGATGTCAAATGAATATAGAAAGAGTATATTAGTACCTATTTATAAAAATAAAGGCGATGTACAAAATTATGCCAATTATAGTGGAATTAAATTAGTTAGTCATACTTTAAAATTTTGGGAGAGGGTGATCGAACAAAGGTTACGCCATAATACTAAGGTATCTGAGAATCAGTTTAGTTTTATGCCAGGTAGATCTACTGTAGAAGTCATTCATTTATTAAGAAGTTTAATGGAGAAATTTAAGGAGAGAAAGGAAAATCTACATTTGGTTTTTATTTATTTGAAAAAAACTTATGATAAAGTTTCAAGAGAAGTACTTTGGAGAGTTTTTGAAAAGAAAAAAATTTACACTGCTTATATTTAGCTGGAGATTTGGTATTTGTTGAGTTGTTCCTTTTTGTTTGTGTTGGAATGCAGATTTCTTGAAACAGAAGTAGTGTAATTTGATATAAAAAAAATGGAGTTGTTACCTGTGTTCGAATACAAGGAGGTTTGACTAAAGATTTTCCTATTGCAGTTGGATTACACCAAGACTCAGCTTTAATTCCGTATCCTTTTATTTTTATTATAGAAGTCATGACTAGACATATCCAAGATGAAGTGTCTTGGTGTATGCTCTTCGCAAATGATATTGTCTTTATTAAGAAAACTAAAGAGGGAGCTAAAGCGAAAATAGAGCTTTGAAGGAAAGCTCTAGAATCTAAAGGTTTTCATCTCAGTAGATCTAAAATTGAATATATGGAGTGTACATTTACTCAAAAAAGAAATACTTATATTGAAGATGTAACAATTGGTGATCAAATTGTCAAGAAGAGTGAGCGCTTTAGATACCTTGGATCAATCATACAAAATGATGGTGAAATAGATAATGATGTTATTAGCAGGATTCAAAAAGGATGGGTAAAATGAAGAATTGCTTCTGACATGTGCGATAAAAAAATTTCATCCAAAATCAAGGGGTAAATTTTACAAAATTGTAGTAAGACCAGCGATGATATATGGTGCTGAATGTTTGCCTGCAAAGAGGAAACATACAAATAAAATAAATGTTACAAAAATGTAGGATGCTAATGGATGTTGAAGATACACAAAAGGATATAGAATGAGAAATGAGTATATCCGAAAGAAAGTTCGGTGTTGCACCAATTGAGATAAAACTTTAGAGAAAGTCGCTTAGATAGTTTGGGACATATAATCGTAGACCGATGAGCTCCAGTTTAGAAAAATTGAATTCATTGAGATTTGTTCCATGTACAAAGAGGAAGAGAGACCAAAGAAGACACGACAAGAAACATAAGGAGTGATCTTATTACTTAGACTTTAGCATAAGAATTTGGTAACTGATAGAGGCGCAAATCGAAACAAAGGATTCATGTATCCGACCTCACCTAGTGTTGATTAAGACTTGGTTGTTGTTGTTGTTGGTACTGAATGTTAGCCTAGAAAATAGAAATATACAAATAAAATAAATATCGCAGAAATGATGCTAAAGTGAATGGGCGAGTATACACAAAAGGTGAGAAATGAGTATATTTGCCAAAAGGTTGGAGTGATCTTAATTGAAGATAAGTTCAGAGAGAGTCAGCTTGAATAGTTTAGACGTAAATTGTAGGTTAATAGATGCTACAATAAGGAAAGTTGGATTATTGAATCTTACCTATATAAAAAGAGAAAGATGATAAAAAAAATATGATAAGAAATTATAAGAATTATCTTTCATATTTGGAGCCAAATGAATATTTATTATTTGACAGAGTGCAATAGAAATAAAAGATTTATGTAGCTGACTCTCACATAGTGAGATAAAGGCTTGATTTGTTGTTATTGTGTACAAAAGAGGATGCTAATTAGAGAATTAGTGCAGTCATTGAAATTTCTAAGTGCAATAGTCATCGAACTTTATAAGTGCAATGTGAGTACTGAGTACTTTTGTGATAGGATGATGCTTATGCACTTGAAGGGAAGTTTTTTAAGGTTGCTATGCTACATAAGAGGAAATGTTGGATAGTAAGTGGCAAAATATCCATATGATAGTTGTTGTTGAGACATAGATTCCATATTATAGATTCCAAAATATCTCCTCAATAATAAAATAATTTTATTTCTTTCTCATTCTATCTCAAAAAAACATAAAAGTTCTCTAAAATATACTCCAGTCAAACTGAAACAAGTTATGAAACTAAACAAATTTAAATAAAATAAATTCAACCTAAAATGGCACAGGTTTTCCATCAACTCCAAAATAAATTAGCTTAGAATCTTGTAGATTGAAGGTCAAGCCAATCTTCCTGAAATATCTGAGATTTTTAATCAACCTAATGGGTTCGGGCACCTAAATGTTCGGGCTCCTCCCAACCTACACCCGCTATGTGCACTGCGGTCCCCTTGCTATGCATGCATGGCAAGTTTTGTTCCTTGAATATTTAGGCATCCAAACCTAATATTCACTTGTAATTGTGGCCCCACCAAAGAGACCACTTGCTCTAAGAAAACATCGTTCAATGCTGAAATTAGAAAAATTAAAGAACGAAGCGCAAAAGAAAGAAGGGTGAGCGTGAGGGAGAGGGTGCTATGGGGACAACAATGCAGCTGGTGATAGTAATAAAAAGGTTTACTATTTTCGCTTCTAAATAGTGTAATAAGACAATGTATGTGCAATGTTATGATAAAAGGCTTTTTGTACTAAATTATTTTCTTTTAGTTTCTTTACATTGTAGATTTTATGATTTTATAATAACACTATTTTAAGTCATGCAGCTATTTCCTTTTAGATATGTAGGTGACAGTATTTGGCGTGACATTTTTTAGGGCTTCATATTCTCCAAAGCTGTGTTTTAGTTCTTTCGAAACATATTAATTGTTCCCTTCAAAAAAAAGAAACATAGTATTTTTTTATTGAAGTTTTAACCATCTTTAAACTACAATAACTGTCTGCGATAACTAGAATGCAAACCCACTTTCTAGGAGAAAATTTGACTGAAATCAACATAGTAAAGAACAAAGTGTAGTAGACAAAAGAGGAAGAGGGTTGAGGGTGCTACTATGGTGGAAGCAAATTAGCAAGTTGTGGAGATATAGTGGGGCTTGCTATTTTTTTTAAGCTTCAAATTAGGGTGATACGATACAAAATATACAATATTTTTGTTAGTTAGCTTAATTATTGAAAAAGTGTTTTAGTTAATTCCTGTATATTACAGTTGCCGTTTATTATAGAATTACAATCTTTTCAATCATGAGGCTGTTATCTTTCAAACTAACATATCTCTGCCTTACATTTTCGTGCGTTGCATATTACCTGAAGTTCCTCTGATACTTGTGTCTTTAATAATTATTTTTTTAATTTCATTCTGCAAGGCTGCCCAGCAAGATTGCAGTTATTTGGTAATGCTGATAAGAAGCTTTAACATTTATCTGTTTGATACAGTTTTATTTTTATTTATTCTGACTGTACAGATTTAAAAGTAATCCGTTGGCATCATTCTAGCATCTAAATTGTCAGTCTCATTATCTCATCTATCATCAATGATGGACCTAGTTATAGTATGTCAGGTGATCCACAAATATATTATGTGCCTTATATGCCAAAACTTCCAACTATGTAATGGACCTATCTTCCCAGGCATTTATACCAAGTGCCTCTTCGGTACGTTCATCCTTTTGAACAATTTTTTGCTATTGCAGGCAAGCTTTATTTGGTGGTGCCCGCCCAAGAGAACTTGTAAGCTCCATGTAAAGTGTTATTTATAAGCCTGCTACCACAATTCAGTAGTGACAATGAATCTAATTGTAGGTTCTCAAGGAGAGGGGACTAGATCCAGCTGACAACCCTGAAATCCAAGCCCAGTCTAATTGGTAAAGTTTTCTTGATGCCACGTTCGATTATAGTTCATCATGTGTGTTTGCTGAGCTTAACTTTGACCTGAATTAAAATTAATCTTACTCATCACATCATAAACAAATTTCAATATAAAACTAACAATATTTCAAATTCTATATAAATTTTAACATTTTAATCAATTTGATGGGGCAGATGCCACCTTTTCAAAACAATTAATTTTATTACATATCTTATGCAAATATTAAAATAAAAGCCAACTCTATTTCACATTCTTCATTCATTCTAAATAAAATAATTTTATTTCAAATTCTATATATATATATATCAAAAAAGTAGCCTGGCTAAACAATCGCGCCTCATAGAACACAGGATCTTGTAGTGTTGTTAGGCATAAAGCATGAGCTCTTGGCAAGATTTTGGTCAGTGAACCGAGTTTTATCATAAGCCTTTTTGCTTCATTCCATCTGACTTTCTTACTTGTATTAGGCCAGCTTTTCTTGAAATCTCGGTTAATTGAACACAGTGTTTGCATTGGAAGTTGTTTTTAATCATTTCTCATTTAACTGACATTGAATGAGGTATAAATGATTTTATTATTTTCCATGAAGAAATCTATATCTAATCTTCCTGATTCTGTTAGATTGGCTTTTTATAACATCTGTATTAGAACTTGATTGTAATAAATTGTTTTTTGCTATGAAGAAATCGGTCCTCTCCCTCATCAATATTGACTTATCAAATTTCTGAAATTATATTTTTGTTGTGCTATGCCTTTCATCTATTATCATTTCAACAAGAAGCTGAGCAATACTGACAAGATGTTTCGTCAACATGTGCTCTATATTCCTGAATGGAGGAAGCTATTCGATGCTGACCTTAACATTCTGATGTGAATGAAGGTCTAAAGCTGATTCCCAGAAGACCGAAGCAAAGATGGGAACTACTACATTCAACCGGAACATTGAAAGAGAATCATTTTCAGCTGAACGCAAAAATGCAAGGGATGCTGAGAGGAAAGATCTCCCTCCCAGCCATGAGAAAGTTGATTCCCAGAGAAATCCGCGAAGAAATGACAACTGGAGGAATCACAAGGAGACGGAGAAGCCAGCGGATCGACTGCCAGAGCCTGAAACCTGGCGGAAGCACGCTGATCCACCCAAGCCCGAAACTTTACAAGGCCCTCGCCTCGGCAAGGCAGCTTCAGCATTGGAGCTCGCTCAAGCTTTTTCAAGGTCAGTTTCCGATGCTAAATTCGATAATCGCTACTCTAACCAGAAGATGCTGCCTGGTAGATCTCAGGTGCCGTTCTCCAGATTGACAGATACGAGGGAGATCTATTCTGGGTCTAGCCAGCGACAGATCAATGGCTACTGAGCTATAATATAAATGATAAAACCTGGAAAATTTGGGACGTGTTTCATGACACGCTGTGGCTTCGGAATTATAATGCTCATGTTGGAGTTATTTAATTGAAACATAGGAAGCTGGTGAAAACTTACTTCCTTGCTTACTTTTTTTTTTTTTCAGTCAATAGAGTTGATTTTGGTTTTCAATTGGTATCCACTTGGATTCAAAGCCAAATGCAGTATGGCTTAAAATGCTGAAATTTTTTCCATATTTTTGGCTTATGGATGTTTAACAGGATGAGTTGAGTTTGATTAATAATCACCACCATTAATCAAAAATTTACCATGCAAGATTTAGTTTCTTCATTCTGTGATTCGAGCAAGAGTTAGAAGAATGGCAGTTTAATATCTCTATTGCTGCATGCAGATCAAGAGCCTCGCAAGGCATTTTTTAGCAATTTAAAATAAAATTATGACAAGATTTGTATAAATTTAGCATCTCATCATTTGTTATAAGAATGTAATATAATTTGTATCCATTGCCCATGCAGAGTTTGAAGGTGTATTATCCAACTGATCACAGGGCAATAAGAAAAAAATTTTGTTATGAATTTTTTTCTAGAAAAATCATGTTTTATGTTTAAAATTAATTTGTACTTCATAATAGATTTGGAATTTAAATTATTAAAAAAAAAGTTTATATAAATTTAGCACATTGAAGTCTTGTGCAATCTCTACTGAAGAGTGCCAAAGCCATACAAATTGATTGTGTACTTTCTTGATTCAGCATTAATAGCGCGGCTCGTAGCAGCCTCCGATTGGCCCGGCTGCCTCGCCGGCCGCGCGGCGCGCGGCCGACTGCAGCGCGCCGCGTGGCCGCTGCGTGCCTGGCGGCCTCCAGCGCCGCGCGGTGCGCAGCAGCGGCCAGCAGCCCGGCTGCCCGCCGGCGCGCTAGATCCCAGGCGTGCGCGCGCGCGGCGGCTGGGCGCGCGGGGCGCGAGGCTGCACGGCTGCCGGATCTTGATGAGAGAGTGAGGGTAAGGGTATAATGGTAATTTGTATATTTTTTAATAATAAAAAAATAAAAAAAGGACCCAGATGATATTTTTTGAAAACCTAGGGACCCCGAAGATAAAATTTAAAAAACTTGGACCTGTGTGATAATAACCCTTAAACTCAGGGACCTGGGTGATTTGCCCTAAAATGATTCATAACGAAGAGTCATTTTTTCACTCTTTAATTTTTTTTAAAAATCGTAGACATAATTGAATAGAAGTCCACGAGTGTCAAACACCACCTTCTTTTCACAAGAAAGCTCCGGTGCATCTAAATTCATCTGAAAGTTAATTAACTAACACTAGTGTGTGACGCCCGTGTCTGAAAAGAGCGGGGAGTGATTGTCGGGTGATGTCCTAAAAGAAAGAAATCACTAAGGTAAAGTGCGGCTCCTGGCAGGCTTTTAGGCTAAATAATAAATGGTGAGAGGAGCACAGGAATGAGTCGTCCTGCATTAGAAAGAAAGGAAGATCCTGAATTGTATAAGTATATAACGTGATCTTAAATAGTAGAAGTATCTTTTGAAGCAAAACCGTGAAGTTAATGATGAAAAACTTCGTAGTTAAGCATGCTTGGGCTAGAATAACATTATGATGGGTGACCTCCTGAGAAGTACTCAAGTCACGTAGTTTTTCTAAAGTCAAAGTAGACAATACCTCTACAATAAGATCATGGAATATTACAATATGGTATCCGACCTCCTACAGTACAATATAGTTTGAGAACGAACCATGCGAAAGCTGGTGGCTCGAAAGAGAACGGGAAGAACTGCATTCCAGTAACCATGCGAAAGCTGGTGGGGCGAAAGTAGGGGTGGCAAAATGGGTTGGTGAGTCGGGTTCGGGTCGAACCCGAATCCGACCCAACCCAAATAGCTTCAACTCGAACCCGACCCATTTATTAAATGGGTCAAAATTCATGACCCAAACTCGACCCGAGTAATAAATGGGCCGGGTTGGCGGGTCAACCCGACCCGTTTATAGGGTGTTTTTTAATAAATGCCCAACCCGAACTCTACCCGACCCAATTATGCCCAACCCGAACCCGACCCGTTTAATAAATGGGTCAAAATTCGTGACCCATACCCGAAATTTACGGGTTGAGTTCGGGTCGGGTTCACGGGTCGGGTCATATATTGCCACCCCTAGGCGAAAGTGAGCGGGAAGAACTGCATTCCAGTAACCAAAGAGTTCCCAACGATCGAATTGTACTTGTCATGAGTTTCATCATCCACTTATTTGGGTACCTAGTAGCATTTGTTTTCCGTCAAATTGAGATCTCTAGGCAGCTACAGGTGCTAGCTGGAATGCCAAGCGAGCTTACTTCACCAGATGCTTACATGGAAGTAAAAAACAAACGCTATAAGCTTCATGACTGGGGAATGCAGCTGGAGAAATATGCAGACCTTGTTCAGGATTTTTCCCTTCTTCCCCAGATAATGGGGAACTACTTGTGGAGGATTAAATGCAGATCACTCAGCAAGGTTTACTATGTTGGTATCACCATGTTCAAGCTTCTTCCACATGTTTACGATTATATGTATATAAGGCTTCCGGGTTATCAGCCTTTTAATGAATACTTCTCCGTTGACTACCTGCAGTGTGGGAATGAAAGCTTGAATTTTCCTTCCACGTTTGCAGATGTTGCAATTAGTATCGCCATCGTATCGTTTGCCCTTGTTGTACATATTCAGCAGGCAAAGTGTTATGAGAAAGAAGACCAATCAAAAGTTTTTGATTAAGGCAGGATAGATATGTCGGGATACAACCAGAGTAGATATATTGGGATTGTGAATTGAATTCTTCCACTATAGTAGAGATGATCCATTCAAGATGGTGACCAAGGTCAATATTTCATCAACAAGGGTTGATGGGCATATATGATCAATTATATGACTTTTTAGACAAGATACTGATGAAGGTTTCTTTTGAGGTTGGCTGCATATCAAAAGTATAAATTGTATCATGTTTCCGAAAAAGAGAAACTTGTCGAAAGACAGAGGACGAGTATATGTTTTTTAAAGATGATAAGTTTGTCGAAAGAAATAAGAAAAGTATATATTTTTGAAGAATGCTCGAAATTTCTGTGGTGCTCGAAGAATCAGCCAATGATTTTCATCTAAGCCTCTTCCATGTACATCATTGCTATTAACTAGATGAAAAGGGTAGAAATCAAGCATAAAATAGCACAACTATTTCACATGTCGAGAGGTATAGCTCTTCGTCTACTACTTTGGGCTCCTCCAGTGGCAGAGCGATGAGACCACCAGCACGAGTTCAGTATTTGTTTACATTTTCTCCCTCCGGAAAACCCGAACTGAGCTCCACTATCTTCTGCCTATAAATACCCTTGAACAGACTTCAAGGAAGAGTCCCTTTTGGAAGGTTGGAATCGCAGGATCTCTCTTCTATCACCCTTGTACTAAGAGCTTAAGATAATAAAGCCTCTCTTTTCTTTTTGCTCATTGTACTGGTCTTTTCGACCACCTCCTTTCTTTTTCTAGTGAAATCATCTGATCGCTCAATAGACGTAAGGGATTTCCTCTCTGAACCACTTTAAATCCTTGTGTGCTGTTCTGGATGCGTATTACTTTCCTTTAGGCCTTAATCATCAGGCTTAGCTCTGCCGTCACTCGGGACTCTCTCTCTCTCTTGGGATACTTCGTCAACAAATACATTATTTGTTACCACTCATTTGATTTTTCAGTTATTTATTTTACTTCTTATTTTGCATTGAACAATGCTGCATACCCATATATCCTTTGTGGGCTAATTGTGAAGGCTATATAACATTGTTCTTAAACAAAAGAGGGGATCAGCTAAAACTGCTACAAAATTAAAAATTTTATGTGCGTGGCTGTTGGCTCAAAATCCTGCAGTAATGATAGAATACTTTGCAGATGCATCAGCTGTAAGAAATGGGAAAGAAAGCACATAGAAACAGAAGACAAACATAAGACATCAACTTTCTGTAAAGCTTGGGAAGAAGAGCAGACAATGGAGGTTTACCCAAAGCTAACACTCCCACTGCCACTGAAGTTTATGTTGGAGCTGTTGCTGATGTGGATACTCTCGCCGCCCTTCAGATCTACTCGTTTGCAACGATTGAGGAGGATGCTGCCTCCTCCATAAACATAAACAGCTCCCATTTCATTCACTTCTATATTCCCTCCATGTACGTTGATGCTAACGCCCGCCTTCACTTTGATGTCAAAGTTTCCAATCCCCTCTCTGATCACCTGCAGCCCGAATTCCGCATCTTTTCCGCCGCGAATCGCTACCGTCTCGCACCGCTTGCACTCGACGATCGTTCTGCGGCTATCCAGGAATATGCACAGGCGGCTGCACTCAGGGCATTGGGCGAATTCTTGGGCAGCAGAATGGGCTTCAGATTCTTCTTCGTCGTCTTCGTCGTTGCTGCTCTTTCCGCCAGTGACGGGAACCTCCTTTTGTATGGCTTCCCACGCCGAGTAGACCAGCTTGAACGCCCCCTCGGCGGCCGAAGATGCGTTCTTGTCAGGGTGGGTCAATGAACGAAGCTCCTTGAAGCGCTTCCGGATTGCGTCCAGGGACACAGAACGGCTGACTCCGAGCAATGCGTACCAGTCGGTGAAGCGACCTCTCCAGTCCTGATGGATGAGGTAGGCCGTGAGGTAGCCCTCGAGGCCGTGGAGGTTGGGGAAAAACCTCTTGGCTTTGAGAGTCATTAGCACGGCGCCTTGAATGTCGCCTTTTTTGAACTTGGCATCGGCACTTCGCAAGGCTTTCTTTGCCTCCTTTTGGTTGCTGTCCATGGCACAGATGCTGCTTCTTCTTCGTCGTCTTCTGATAATAAAGATTGCGATGAGTTCCTTGAAGGAAGTTCATCGGGTGGAGGCTCGGAGAACGAGCAGCCAAACTGCTTCGACTTTTGCCTCGCCGGCGTTTCGAGATATCAGACGTTTCGGTCCTGTAATCGCCGGAGCGTCCCTCCATCCATCCGGAAGGAATAATTTCTCGATCGTAGTGTTGATTGTGTTTTTGATAAATTACAATCGGATCTTAATTTAACACTTAATATATTTATAATTTTAAAAAAATTAATATCGAACCCTCTAATTTAATAAAATTAATAAAAAATTAGTTATTTAGTTATTTTTTAAAAAATTAATAAAAATAATAATAATAAATTATTTGATAATTTTTGTAAAATAAAAAATTAAAAGTTAATTTTTCAAAATTATGAACTTAAATAATACTAAACTTTAAATTAAAAACTTGGGTCTAATTTATCTCTTTTTTATAATATATTTTAGAAGAAACATCTTGGACATGGTAAAAGTACAGATAAAATAATTTTTTTAATAAAAAAATATACATTTAAAAAAAAAATTTACATATATGACAATAAAAAATTATATATTACAAATATACTATAGTCTTTATAAAATTTAAATTATAAAATAACAAACATTTAAACTAGAGTGAACGTGAAAATTAATTTATTCATAAATTAAAATTTACTTAGTATTTTACTCAATTCAAAATTAATTTATTTATTTTTACTTGAAATTAGTTCAATAGAAAAGTAATTAATTAACCTATAATTAACTCTATAATATATAATTTTTTAGAATTTTTTAATATATATTTGAGAAAATATAGAATGTAAATATATTATAATATTTTATATTAAAGAGATAAAATTAGAAATACATATATATAAATTAAAAGTAAATTTATAATATTATATTCTAATATATTTTATATGTTTAATAGATATTTTTATTAAAAAAATGTGAATTATAATTAGGCTCAATTTAATTCAAAAATCAACTCAAAATCAAAAAAATTTAGTAGGCTCAAATCAAATGTAACTTGAAATCGAAATTTTAAATTTTAAGTTAAGGCTGCCTCGTATAAAATCAACTCGAAGCCACCTCTAATGAAATGTTTTGGGTGGCAGGTAGGGGTGGCAATATATGACCCGACCCGTGGACCCGACCTGAACCCGACCCGCAAATTTTGAGTATGGGTCATGAATTTTGACTCATTTATTAAACGGGTCGGGTTCGAGTTGGGCATAATCGGGTCGGGTAGTGTTCGGGTTGGGGATTTATCAAAAATACTCTATAAATGGGTCGGGTCGACCCACCAACCCGACCTATTTATTAATCGGGTCGGGTTCGGGTCATGGATTTTGATTCATTTAATAAACGAGTCGGATTCGGGTTGAGGCTATTCGGGTCGGGTCGGATTCGGGTTCGACCCGAACCCGACCCGCCGACCCATTTTGCCACCCTAGTGGCAGGTATATAAATGGCTTATTTTTAAAATACATATATGGTTATTGGAAAGTAGTTGTAATCATGTAATACTACAACAACAACAACAATAACAACAACCAAGCCTTAATCCCACTAGATGGGGTCGGCTATATGAATCCTTTGTTTTCATTGCGCTCTATCTGTTACCAAATTCTTATCCAAGTTTAAGTAACTAAGATCACTCCTTATAGTTTCTTGCCATGTCTTTTTTGGTTTCCCTCTTCCTCTTTGTATATGGGCAAAATCCAGTAACTCAATTTTTCTAATTGGAGCTTCAATCAGCCTACGATTTAGATGTCCAAACCATCTAAACCGACTTTCTCTAAGTTTATCCTCAATTGGTGCAACACTAACTTTTTTTCGGATATACTCATTTCTCATTCTATCCTTTCGTGTATATCCACACATCCACCTTAACATCATCATTTCTGCAATATTTATTTTATTTGTATATTTCCTCTTTACAAGTCACCATTCAGTACCATATATCAACGCTGGTCTTACTATAATTTTATAAAATTTACCTTTAATTTTGAATGAGATTTTTCTATCACACAACACACCAGAAATATTTCTCCATTTTACCTATCCTGCTTGAATACTGCTAATAACGTCATTATCTATTTCGTCATTATTTTGTATAATTGATTCAAGATATCCAAAGCGCTCACTCTTCTTGACAATTTGATCGTAATCATGTAATACTACATAAATGATATTGTAAAATTCACTTTTACGATGAATGCACGTAAATATTTTATTATATTGCTACCTTATTTATTTGCAAAATTTAATTTTTAAATAAATTAAAAGTAAATTTGAATAAAAATAATTTATATTGAAAATTATGAATAATGTGAAATAAAATTAATTATTATATTAAAATATATGAGAAATATGATATAAATTAATTATTATTTTAATATATATGTAAAATGTGAAATAAATTAATTATGGTGTCCTGCTTCTTGACGGGAAGATGAGAATTTAACTGCAAGGCCAAATTTTTAATGTTACATTTCACATGAATTCAAACATAGTTTTGCGTTTGAGAAGAAAAAGTTAGATGTACAGGATACAAAACATGGTTCGTGAACTGCAAACAATTTACGACATACGTTTTGGTTCCGCATATTTAGCATTTTCTACTGAAATTTTAGTGTCAAATCTAATGTTGCAAAAACCAAATTAGACCGGTCAGTTTAACTGGTCGAATCGCAAACTGATCTCTAATTCGATCTAGTTCTATGTCAAAATCGAAGAAGAATTGAATCAGATTTGACTTAGTTGAACCAGTCAAACAATTAATTGAATCTTTTTAATACCGGTTCAATCAAAAAATTTACATTTTATATTTGTTTGTTAATATTTGTAAATAAATTAATAACATTTTTAGATAAAATTCATATTTATGTTTAATTTTTTTTAAGGATAACTAATTTTTTTTATTTTAATATGAATATATATATATATATTAATTTTATGTTAAATATATATATCAGAAGGAGAGGCTATTTTGAGCATTGAAGAACCACTTCTATCTTTGTTTTGTTGATGAGGAGAACCCCTTTTTGATATTTGCGGCCCCCTCCCACTCTTGGTCTCAACTTGCAGTTGATTAGTCTTCCTTTCGTTGCCTCCTTTTCTTCTTCTACTAGTTACAACAGTCAATGGGCCCAATTTATCATCTCTTCCACCCTTCCTGTGTTATTTTGAGTTTCCTTAGACTATCTCCTATACCGGTTTTAATTCCAGCAATGTTCCCAACTGGTCTCATGGCTTTAATAGCTTCTCAATTGCCTTTCTTTGACCTCCTAGTAACCCGATTGTTCTCAGCTCTAACCATCGTTTCAACCTACTATTGCTCTTGGGTTCTAAAAGGGTATCCAATTTTGCCATAGAACAAAAGTTGAATGGGTTATCTTAAAGCAAACTTTGACACAAACCCTTGCGTATAAACCTCTTTCCATGGTGGTTGCAAACTGGTCAAAAAGAAATGGGGTTCCTGATTGACTGCTGTTTTCACAAAACTCCTGTGACCCTAGAAAATAAAAGTAGTTTGCATCCTCAGATGATCTGTTACGACAGGAAACAATCAAAGATTTTTTACGTGGAAAACCGACTGACGGAAAAACCACGGCTCCTTTTCGAGGAGGTTTGAAAGATCACTAGAAATGCGTTCTTTTGGTTACAGTATGTGAAGGATATTTTTTTTTTGAATCCAGCCCCTTTGAAGGCTGTGTACAGGAAGTATATATACTCTGGGCCTGTTATGTCTAGTCACTTCTAGCCGAGTAATCTATGGCCTTAGCGACGACCCAATTAATGCCTGCGGATGGCTAGTATGTGACTCCTGTACGGTGTGTCAGCGGTCGTGCCCTGTCAGCGGGAAAACCGCGTTTTCCTCAGAGAAGTACAATCCCCCAACGGTCAGATGTCGCGTCGGGGCCTTGTTCTTCGACATCTTCTTCGGCGTCTGCTGTTCGAGATGATACTCCTTCTGTTCGGCTTGGGTGCCTTGCTCACGGAGACCACGTGAGCAACCACGTGGACGGTTCAGATGAAGAAAGCTCGAATCCAATTACAACATGATCTGAAGGCAAGCGTCTATATGTCAAATCCAACCACTTGCACAGCACTCACCCATGGTCCTCCACATCATACTTCATTCTTGTCGTCCTCAATAGAAAATTAATTAGGAAACAACCTTTGCCAACAGCTAGGATTTTAAAACCAATCTTACATCGCCACTTCTTCTATTCTTCCCAATGCTATGACGTGAAATGGGATGTGCTTTCCAAACAGTGGACACACAAGTGCAAAACTTCCATTACTCATATAGATTTAGTTGATCTCTTCACTTTCCAACTTCATAATGACTCCCTTTTGTTTGCGACTTGCGAGTTGTTTCCACCATATGGAGTGTTACATGTACAAAATACCACTGTTGATAGGTTGTTTTGCTGGCCCTCTGTCCCCTCTATAATTAGCTGCGGCATTCTGGCAAACACCTTGCCTACACTCTGCACCGGTTGGATGATCCAAGCCCATTGGGGCCACAGGCACACCCAGCTAAGATCTCATTCACAGACATAATATTGCATTCATCTACACTAGGCTTAATACTTCAACAAGATAAAAATCATACCTTCAACCTTCTGTGGTCAATGCTCGGAAGATTTCATTTCTTCTTGCTTGACATTGTGAGATTGATTGCATTCGTTGAGGATAACTTCATACGACTTGGCATGGTCGCTTATGGCTTCCGCATCCAAGCGCCCAGTAGCACTTTTCTCCCCTTCTCTGTTGGCATGCGCATCATTAGCTTGATCCTCCCCATATTCCCCAAAATAGAGTTCATGTTCCTTCTGGACATGCCTCCATTTCAAGTTGGGGCTCTGTCAAGCTCCACGCTTGCAGCGATTGAACAATGCATTGATCTTGCTCTTGCTGGCCGGTGATGCCAGGGATGGTAGCGAAATCCTCCTACGTTATCTCCTGATCTGAAGCCGCACCCACAATTTCCCCTTCAGCGGCGATCGGTTGCCTCCGACCATCCATCAGCAGCGAGGGGTCGCTTATGGCTTCATCGCGTGAAGATGTCTCATTATTTTTTATTTTTAAATTTTTAATTTTATTTTATTTTTTTATTTCGATTTCTCATAATCTTTGATGACTTTAAGCCCGGTTTAGCGTAAAAATTAAAATAATATTAATTTAAATAATAATAATAATAAATAAATTTTTCTAATTATTTTATAAGTACTTAATAATTTTTAATAAAAATATTAATTTTATTTCATATTCTAGATGAAAATATTAAATTCTAATATTTTGGTCTAAAATGTGATATAAAATTGATATTTTTATTAAAAATTATTGAGTATGTGAAATAAAATAATATTTTTTATATTATCATTATTTTTTAGACTAATACCATTTTGGTCCCCGTGCCAAACAAGGCGCCGTGATCCACGAAAGAGTTGGTCATAGCCGCCAAAATAATCTCAAACTTTAAATTTAATTAAACTTTTTACATATTAGTTATATGATAATAGTGTATTAGAATTATTTTTTATTTATATCACACCATTATCATATAAATATTTTAGTTAAATTCAAAATTTAAATTGAATAGCACTACTTGTAAAAAAAAATGATAACTATTAATTCGAAAAACGCAAAAATAGAATCAAAATTTTCAATTCTGATGCACATTTGAATTCACAATATTGATTAATTGAATTGAACCATTAATTAATTAATTAATTTAATTAAAATATGACAATAAATATGAAAAATTTAGATGAAAAAATAAGATACTTAAAATTTTTATAGTTAGATAAAATATTATATCTTTCATGTTTGATTCTTTAATTTTTTTTCTATGATAAAGAGAGCGAAACGTATAAGATTGAAAATTTAAATATGAAACTGGACTTTATTCTTATATTTAATTTATATTATATATTATTGTGAGGTTTTTATATGTTATTATAAATTTGTTTTATAATATTAAGTTTACAATATATTAATAATGTCCAAAAATATTAATATTTAAAAATGAATTGTATGATTTAAAATTATGATTAAAAACTGATTATTATGGTTAATCAAATAGAAAATTCGATTAACGGAAAGTTAACTATTCATCATTGCTTTTGGTCCCTCCGGCGGCCGACAAGCGGTGCGTGCTCAGAGCTTATTCACCTCCTTTCCCCCAGAAAACTAGAATAAAGCTATATATGCAATCCATCGCCTATAAATATCTCCGAACAGTCTTCAAACAGGAGGATCGAAGGATAAAAGAGGAAAAATCAACAGGAGCGACCAGAGTGCAAGTAACCTCCTGGATTCTCCTATTCTCATTGTACTAGCTCTCACGACTACCTTTTTTCGCTAGTGAAATCTCTTCGTTGATTGTTCGGTGGACGTAGGAGATTTCTTCCTTGAACCATCTTAAATCTCTGTGTGTGCTGTTCTGGATGCCCCAAACTCTCTGTCACTCTTAAGCTTTGACTGACGGACTTATTCCTCTGCGCGCCGCTGTCTCTCAGAACTCTTTCTTTTTTGGTGTTTTTTGAGATCCTCTACATCTTACGTCAACAATATTTCATTATCAAAATAAAATAATTCTATTTCATATAATATATATTTATAAAATTAAACATTGAAATAAATTATTTCAACACAAATACATATATAAATTAACTAAGGTTTTAAAATTCAATTTTGGTTTCGATTTTAGTTTCGATTATAAAATTAAAGTATCAGTTTCAATAGTGTCAATAGTTTTAATATCAGTAGTTTCGGTCATTTCTATAAATTATTTAAATTTTATACATTAAAGTTAAATTTATTAATGATAATTATTGAATACTATTTAAAAAAAGAGTTTTAAAAGTTTCGACTGAGTTTTGATCGGGTTTCAGTAATTTCAGCTAGAACTCGACTGAAATTATTGAAATTAAAAAGTTTTGGTACTGAAATTTAATAAATTTTTTTATTAATTTTGACTGAAATTAATACGAAACTATCAAGTTTTGGTAGTTTGATAGTTTGAGCGGTGTTTTAAAACTCTACATCTTACGTCAACAATATTTCATTATCAAAATGAAATAATTCTATTTCATATAGTATATATTTATAAAATTAAACATTGAAATAAATTATTTCAACACAAATACATATATAAATTAACTAAGGTTTTAAAATTCAATTTCGGTTTCGATTTTAGTTTCGATTATAAAATTAAAGTATCAGTTTCAATAGTGTCAATAGTTTCGATCATTTCTATAAATTATTTAAATTTTATACATTAAAGTTAAATTTATTAATGATAATTATTGAATACTATGTAAAAAAAGAGTTTTAAAAGTTTCGACTGAGTTTTGATCGGGTTTCACTAGTTTCAGCTAGAACTCGACTGAAATTATTGAAATTAAAAAGTTTTGGTACTGAAATTTAATAAATTTTTTTATTAATTTTGACTGAAATTAATACGAAACTATCAAGTTTTGGTAGTTTGATAGTTTGAGCGGTGTTTTAAAACTTTGTTATAAACTTAAAAAAAAAAAGATTTTTACCCGTATGACACAAAAACTTCAATATTTATTATTAGACACCCTAAAGTTAAATATTACATGACACACACTTATTTATTTTAATTTTACAACCAACACACCCTAGTTAAAAAATCCTTATATTTTATTTAAGTAAACCATACTTAAGTTATGTTTTAACTTAAATAAAATTCATAGAAATAAAATCTAATTCTCGGTGTACCTTAACTTAAATCTTACATGTTAAAAACTATTTAAATCTATTATTTATGTAGAATATTTTAAATCTAATCGTTAGATGCTCATCTTAACGATTAGATTTAATTTAAGATACAAAAGAGGTTAGATTTTATTCCTATTAACCTTATTTAAGTTAAAACATGACTTAAGTATGGTTTACTTAAATAAAATGTAAGAATTTTTTAACTAGGGTGTGTTGATTGTAAAATTAAAATAAATAAGTGTGTCATATAATATTTAACTTTAGGGTGTCTAATAAGTAAATATTGAAGTTTTTTGTGTCATACGGTTAAAAACCCAAAAAAAAAACATATACATATAATAATTTATTGCATGTCTTCACGCTGTCGTCGTCAATCGGTAATTCAACGGTTGAGATTATTCCTGATCCAACCTTCCGTGCATCTCTCATCATGATCGCTGGAAGGTCTCCGAACGTCGGATGAAACGCGTCCTACGTCAGTCTGTGGGAGAGAGCACGAATCTTAAATCTCTGGTGGATGATTTTTTTATTGACCATCAGCCGTCGCTCGGCCGCCACTGTGAATTAGCAGTTGAGCACACCCGAGATCTCCCACTATATAAATGGCAGTGCCGAGCGCCTTCGTCTCAGCGCTGGAGATCCTTTCTTTTTCTATTGGAGCCGAAACCCTCATCCCCATCGTCTTCTTGGGAATCGAAGCTCCAAGTGATTAGCCAGGCTCGTGGAATTTCATCAATGGCGACCAAAGTTTACATATTGTAAGGATTCTCTTTTCTCAATCTCCATGCCCTTTTGTTTCATTGCTATTTTTTCCATCACCTCCACCAATGCCTTCGCCGTTTGGTGTGCATCTTCAATGAATTGTGGCGACTCTGGATTAATTGGTCGGATCGAATTAATTTGATGATTTCCCTGTTGATCTCCAAGGATTTCTTTTTGGAAGTTGGAATTTTGGTATTAGATGTGTGATTCCCAAGCAGTTAGTTTATAAGCCTCTGATCCTTATTCTGTATTTTATCCATTTTCTTCTCCATAATTGTCTGAGAACCATTAAGTAGCCGTGGTTAACCTTGAAAGGCTGAAAGTGCTTGCATTCAAATATTTGATTGCTTTCCCTTAGAAAAATATATTTTTTCTCAGTGAATTAATTTTAGCTCAAATTGGATGTGGAGAGACATCTAAAAGAAGTATAGTTTTTAGAAGGTTTTTCTACCAGTTTACAGATTTAATACTTCTAGTGAAAACCGAAACATACAATAAGCTTACTTTCAGAAAAGAAAAAATAATCAGAAACATACATATGCTTTAATTTTTGTCAAAATTCCTGTTATACGTTTTCGAGTGGAATCTTGCTAAAGCTAGAGGGTGGACTAAAAGGAAGACAAAGATAAAGTTGAAGTAGAAGAAGAAATGAGATAGTGGTTCCCTTTAACTCTCTTGTATATTCGCTCTCTGGTAATTTCCGAATGCTATATAAGGGTACAACCAATTTTACAAAAGGAGAGGTTGTGGTGGTTTCCCTAGATCAATACAAAATTATCCTTTTACTCTTATTACAAACATTCCCTAGGTTGATCGTACCCCGTGATCTCGCAACGTGGAGCAATGTGTGTCTTTGTGAGCCTATCCGGTTGTAGGCTTTTTAATGACCTTCTAGGACTCTATAAGGTTTTTCTTGTGCAAGTTGACTAGATAAATCTTCGGAGAGCACCTTAATGCTCTGGGTATTCCTCGCTCAAGGGTATGTCGATCCACTTGGAGTGAGTCTAGAGAATAACATGAACGGGGATGAGTTCTAGTGCAGGTCATGTTCTGAAGATCTTCAGTCGGGGTATCTCCCTTGGCACTTCCACTTGGTTGCTTCTTTGGGAGTTTTTCCCTTAACTCAAATCTCCTTCCTTGGTGTCTTTGAGGTTTCATCTACGTCTTCTCGAGCTTCATGAGATCCTTCTAAGACATCTCAAGTTATTACCCTCTTGGCCTAACCTCAATTCCATGTGTCAACTACGACAACGTTTATTCTTTGACTCCTGAGTTTACTTTTTTCTCCCGAGAGTTCTTTGACTACATAGGGCTAATCCTTGATGATTCTGCATTGTCCCAAAGTTAGAGCCGATCTCCTCATCACATGATAGCTATTTATGTTAGTAAAGATGGTAAGTAGATTGCTGAACTTTAACATAATTGATGGTAAGTAGATTGCTGAATTTTTTGTCCCTTGACAAGTTTCTATTGTGAGAAAATTGACTGATTACCATCTTCAGTTGTCTAACTAATATTCCCTTGATGTTGATCAGCAACAAGAAGTTCCTCTCCTTTTTCCTAGATTTGTAAATATAATGCAATTTTTTGTAGTAAGTCACATAGGATTATTTAATAATTTCATGACCATTTCTTGATAAAACATTTAAATGACACGTTTTATGCTTCTAAGAAGAGAAATCCATGCATAAATTATGACTTTTTCTAGAAACAATCATCCGTTGGCCTTAGCGGATCTACTGCCTTAAATGCATTTATCCTTTGGATGATGTGATTGACCACTAAATATTAGTTTCTTTCTCATATCTGAAAAACATTGGCTAGATTTTCAGAGCTCCTCTAATCTCATTGAAATATTTATTTTATACTCTCAATGATATCTATTTCCTAAGGATTTCCATATAGTTAACAGTTCTTCTGAATTAGAGTGCACATATGGAAATCAATCTGTCTTTCTGATTTAAGAATTAGATTTCGAGTTCATAATGGCTATCATTATGCTTGATGAGCCATATCTACTTTGTTAAATTATATCCAGGAGTTTTCTATTCGAGATGCTGTTGTCCATGAGTTTCATTTCACCAGTGAACTGTACCATTTTTGAGTAAACAGGTGTAGTATTTTGTAAATGGTGTGAATAGTGGTTGTAAAGTTTCATCATATGATCAAATCGATGACTGTTAGTTAAATATATTAAACAAGAACCACCGGGTATCATGGTGAATACTCTGTTTTCCCCTTACTATAGTGAGTTCCTCTCATTTAAAGATTCATGCTATAGTTTGCACCAATCCATAAATTAGGCACTTTGAACCTAAAGAGAGTGGGCAAAGTGCCAAATTTAAGAGTTTTGATGGCACAAAGTATACATTTTTATTCTTTGGAGTGCTACATGTCAAATGAATTAGTTTTTAGTTTATGAATTGCAATTTGCTTGTTTCTCCTCCAAGGCAAAACCTACTTGACATGCTTTGACTTCTAGTGATAATCTAATACTTCTCAAAGCAAAATTGGAATGGATCGACAAAACATATTGTGTACAAGGAGCTGAATGCTGCGCGGCCATCACAAGGAAAACTATAACCGAAATCCTTTTTATCTGGCATTAACTTGGAACCACGCGCATCTAAAGCACCTTTTACTAAAATCAAGGTAGTCGTATGTAAACCCAGAGCAATAGCATGATGAACCAAGAAATCTCCCGGCCCTATTGTTAAGAATAGTGAATTACTATTCTCGTTAATACCATTCAACCAGCCGGGTAGCCATATGCTTCGACCCGCATTGAATGTCGGGCTATTCGTTGAAGATAAGAGTACATCAAACCCATATGACGTCTTGCCATGAGCTGATTGTATTCATTAGGCAAATATGGGTTCGATCAAGATTTGTTTTTCCGGAGTTCTTGTGATATTCCTTATTTTCTGAAGACAAAGAAGATGGTTATTGACTTGTAGCTGTCTCGGAGCTGCTCACTCATCTACCTCCTACCTTCAATTTTTATGTCTATGATCATCCAAGTGAAAGGAAGGTTTAAAATGTTTCAAAGAAGGTTTAAAAGTAGGGCGTTCACATGGTGCTGCTATTATCTGATATGCCATGATGAAGACGCTTTAGGCAAATGTCACACTGGCAAAATACGAGAGAGATGTTGAATTAATATGAAAACACACTCATACCTTCATAGATGCATTTTGAGGCAAAATCGTAAAGCTAATAATGGGAAACTCCGCAGTTTAGCGCACTTGGGCTAGAGTAACATTGGATGGGTGATTTTCCCGGGAAGTTGCTCAGCCACGCAATTTCTTAGACGTCAAAGCGGATGATATTTACGATGGGCTATGTTATATATGGTATCAGAGCTGCTCCACGAGACCTCTTAGATGATGGTGGGGCAAACCTCAACGAAGACATTGAGTCCCAAAATGGGGGGGGGGGTGTATGTGATATTCCGTGAGGAATGCACCCTTAGGCAAATCTCATATCGGTAAAGCACGAAAGAGATGCTGGGTACATATGAAAACACACCCATACCTTCATATCTGCCTTTTGAAGCAAAATTATGAAGCTAATGATAGGAAACTTTGTGGTTAAGCTGGCTTGAGTCAGAATAGTGTTAGGATGGGTGAGCTTCCCAGGAAGCTACTCAACCACTTAGTTTTTTAGAAGCTAATTCAGATAATATCTATAGTGGACTGGGCTATCATATATTGCATAGCAATTCATTCATCCATATTACATGAGGAAGCAATAAATTAGGGGAAAAAAGAGTTAAAGACACTTTTAACAAGACAACCATTTACTTTAAAGCACATAATGGGATAACCTCATTATGTGCTTTATTTTAACTTAGAGTAATAAGTGTATTTTATGAAGTTCAGCTTATCTGTACTCAATCTAATATTCCTGCGGATCCTTATCATGACAGCACCATTTTTGAAGTACATTATCACCTTAGGTATGAAGTTTAGGCGAAAACGTACATGCAATTTAGTATTATAAAAGGGAATATGAAGAGGGACTGCCGTTATAAAGAAGTTCCTGTTAATTGTGAACCTTTTTGTATCTAGGTTGTAGTGTTCAATCTTGCTTATGGTGAACAAAATAGAAATAAGTTGGTGCTAAAAGTGAAGATCGGATAGTGCAGCATGTTACAAGCTGCCTCTCTTCTATCATCAGCATAAGATTTTCCTTTGGTTTAACGGCCACTTTTAGTTCACCTTTACCATTTCTATTGATTCAAGGTTTTATCTCCATTCCATAGACGTACACATGTCATCCAGATTGGAACCTCTATTTTCCTGTTTTCATTTAAACTTGCCAGATCAATTAAGATGAGCCATAACTTGAGAAGAAAGTTGCCATCATCTTGTTTCATAAAGTGGCTTATAGATCTACTATATGCGTGTAATCATATTCATTATGATTTTTCTTTTGCCTGCTCAGGTACTACTCCATGTATGGCCATGTTGAGAAGTTAGCTGAAGAGATAAAAAGAGGTGCTGCCTCCATTGAGGGAGTGGAAGCTAAACTGTGGCAGGTCTGCTATTCTGCTATTGAACTAATTCTATCTACCATTTAGATGACCTTTTTCTATCAACTATGGCTTCTCAATCATAGAAGGTTAGGTATGAGGCCAAAGTTTTATTTGTTGCCTTGTTGGGGTGTTTGCTTTTGTCTGTATATCATAAGCATGGTTCTATTAGAAGCCACACAATTCCTTCACAAGAGCTTGTGTGTAAGTAGAACAGTTGATTATTTTACTGTTGCAGCACTACAAGGAAAAACATGGAATTAGCCTATTCTGAAAACTTGGTGCTTTAGTTTGGTTTCTATAAGCGTTAATGTGATTTTTGAAAATATTAATTGCTTTTATCAATTCATTTGTGGATAAATATGTTCATTTTGTTCTTATAGATGTATGGATTTTTTCATCTCTCTTTTTTACATGATTGTTATTAGGCCCTGTTTGGCAATTGGCTAAAAAAAATGACTTATTTTAGCCAGGGCCAAAATCTTAAATTTATTTTAAAAAAAACTTTAAAAATTATTTTCTATCTCATCCTACACAAATTTCAACATTAAACAACCATTTTATTTCACATCCAATATAATTTTTAATATAACTAACTCACTTTATTTCACATTATATATATTTTTCTAAAAGTTTTCACAAAAATTTTTCAAATCATCTTTTTTTTCTCCAACCAAACAGAGCTTTTAAGATAGCTTCATACTGTTTGGCAGTCATTTTGTTTGGTATAAATTCTAAATTTTATTGCTTGCATATTAGAAATACTTATTTAACAAAATGTGATCATACATAAATTCAGTTGCTTCTCTATGTTTAGAATCGACATATATTGCCTATTAATTATCTCAAATCCTTTTTGAATTAGAGAGGATCTTAATGGATATCTTTTTCACAATAAGGAGACATAATGATTTTAACTTATACGAGTAGGTGCCAGAAACTCTTCCTGAAGAGGTGCTTGCAAAGATGAGTGCTCCTCCAAAGAGCGACATACCAATCATCACGCCGAATGAACTTGCAGAGGCTGATGGGTTTCTTTTTGGTTTCCCAACCAGATTTGGTATGATGGCAGCACAATTCAAAGCCTTTCTCGATGCAACAGGTGGTCTCTGGAGGGCACAGCAGCTCGCTGGTAAGCCTGCAGGCATTTTTTACAGCACCGGCTCCCAAGGTGGTGGACAGGAAACTACTGCGTAAGGCTTTTACTCCTCTGTCACTACTGCTTTGTTTGTCTTCTCGTAACTATTTGCTTAATCTTTCAGGAATTATTGTATTCTCCTTTTGTTAAACTAAATATCACTGGTAATTGAACCATCAATCTAGTGCTAGAAATTAAAGTGCAAAAGAGATTATTACCTTATTATTTTCCACAGTTGAAACTTTCCTCTTCTCCAGTGTTTAAATTTCTCCTTCTTGAGCCATTTAAGAATGTCTTTATGTTGTCACCCTCTTTCTGTAGATTAACAGCAATCACTCAACTTGCTCACCATGGAATGATTTTTGTGCCCATTGGCTACACCTTCGGTGCTGGCATGTTCGAGATCGAGAATGTGATGGGAGGAAGTCCGTATGGTGCCGGCACATTAGCGGGGGATGGCTCTAGAACACCAACCGAGCTAGAACTGGAGCAAGCTTTTCATCAAGGCAAATATTTTGCAATAATTGCTAAGAAGCTCAAAGGATCCTCCTGATGGCCACCAAATCTTCATCTGTAAGCTCTTACCGCATATGATGAATGATTTCAGATAATCAGTTTCCCTCATCTCCTTCTGATTGGATCATGCAATAAATGTGGGCTTGTTTGATTCTTACATCCAGTGAGCTTAGCTATGTTGTTTGTTCCTCCTGGACTATATTGGATCACGTGCTGTGCTTCCTTTTGTAGTGCTGAATTGTATTGTTTGGTTTCTATTGTATTTATGTGAGTTCATGTTCATTTCCAGTATACCTGCTCTATCACACATCATCTGAATCTCTTAAAAAGAATGATTATATGCGTTAAAGAAAGAATTACACATCTAAAGCACATCTTTAATGCTGTATGACGTTGGCCTAAGCTGTGTTTCGCTACTAGAAATATGCCTCGTCTACCACATCTTCGAAGATTCTAATCTATTTGTCCTCATTTAGATTCCCAAAGTTATGCACTGCATCTGTGCGAGCATTCAGGCGTTTTGGTTTTCCTGTCCTTTAGATTTGAAGGTAATGTGATTCAATTCGGTCTAGGTGTGGTGTGTTATTGTTATTTAGAAAAATAACAACAGTAATTATTTAGGTGTTTATATCATCTATAAATTAATATTGTTTATGTAGTTCAGGGATATTATATTCAATGATATTAATGTATAAAGGTTTTGTTTTAGTTGATCTAAAATCAAATATATAGAGTGAAATATTGTTGAAGTGTAAGCACTAATATTAGAGAGGTGACAATTGATGATTAAGTTATTAAAAAGAGTGAACATTTTAGATATCTCTATTCAATCATTCAATGTTGACAGAAAAAACTGCTGAGGGCAAAATAGCGAATCTGATTAACCAAGACGGCGGGACAAAGATGCAATCGTAAGCGCAATACACAACGATTTACTTGGTTTTAGAGCCTCCCCTCTTTTGTCCATGTGGTCGTGTTAAGGAACAAAAATTCTATTACGAGAAGAAATGCCCAATGGCATACATGAGAGAAAGGAGCAAGACCTTATAAGAGATAGCCTAACGCTACAGGAAGAATAATGGATCAAAAGAATCATTTTTCATCGGATGCTATGTGATAGAAAAATCCTACTCGAGTTTAAAAGCAAAATTTATATGACAGTAATACGACCAGCGATGCTATATGATAATGAATGCTGGTCTATAAAGTAGAAATTTATAAATAAAATACGTATTATGGAGATGAGAATGCTATAGTGGATTGGTTGATGTACGCAAAATTACAAAATAAGAAATCAATATATTCTTGGAGCTAAATGAGACGTAATTTGATATAGAGCAATGGAAGCAAAGAATTCATGTAATTAACCTCACTTAATGGAATTAAGTATTAAAATTTAATTGTTGTTGTTGATAATAATATTATCAACTTATTTTATCATCGTAAAATTTAACGATCTCCTCGGTCCCCCAAACCTCCCCACTTCTCATTCTCCTTACAAATCAATTTCTCCATTCTCTCTTCATTACCACTAGGATGCCATATGAATTTCATTCAAGTTTAAGCCTTATCTAGAGGTTAATTAGTCTTAATTTTGTAGTTTTATTTAGTGTTATCTGTATTAGTTATCTAATCAAATAATTAATTTCTGACCTGATAAAACATAACAAAGGATCAATGTAAGGTGGTAGGAATATTCGAAACTCAATATTCAAAACTCAAAATTCACTTGAATTTTGAATCAATTCAAAATTGATTTAAGATTTTTGAATCGAATTGTGTGTTAAAGCCTTTGATTCGAAGTAGGCTTTAAGCTAACTTTGAGCTAATATTGGCTTACTCAAAATATAATTCGAGTTAAATTAAAATTGTATACATAATATAGATAATTTTAATATATATATATATATATATGTAATATCCATATAAAATAATTTTGAATGCAAGTTGATAATCTGGTATGATAGTTTAGTAGAGAAATAAAGTATATTTAAAATTTATTTTCTAAGATCAGCAAAATGAATCAGCTTAAATCTTGATTCAAGTCAGTTTGGAATCGAGCATGATTCAAGCTGCTTTTAATTTCAGACTGATTTTGAGAAGAGTTAAAGATGACAATTTTGATTTAAAATTTGCGTTAAACTTGCTTAACCTTGCTGCAATAATACTTCATATGTGAAAAACGGAGAAGACCTGATAAATGTATAGTTATTAGGTTCGGTCGGCCGAACACATCAGCAATGGAGCGGCTCATTACTGATGTGGCGTCTATCTATTGGCTTGCCAAATCATCTGGCCCGCCAAAATACGATAAAATTTGAAAAAAAAACTTGAAGAAAGAGAGATACTCATCTCATAAGATACTGAAAGTGACAAACTAACCACTAAAATAACTCTTTTTTAATTGATTTATTTAATTTCAACAATAGTATAAGGTTCTATTTGGGTTGAGTTTCTGTACAATAATTTCAGGCGACAACAGTTCGAATAAAATTTTATAGGAATTTTTACATACAGTACATGAAATTTACATGAAATTACGCATTTCACCATTAATTCGTAAATATTACCACTATCACACCATATTCATTTAAATTTTATGCATTTCACATATTTCACATATTTCATATACTTTATAATATTATATGTAAATTAAAATACATAAATTCATTAATATTTAAATTCTAATATATATTTTTATTTTTTTACTGTAAACACATCAATTTTCTTACTTCAATTAAAAATTATAGTCATGTGGATTTAAATTCGGCACCCTAATTGGAAATTTTAAATAGGATAAATAAATTAAAATACATAAATTCATAAATATTTAAATTATTATTTATATAAATTAATTTATTTATAGTATTTAATTAATATATTAATAATATAGTTAAGATCAAGGCCAATTTAGAAAGGTGAAGTTCACCATCAAAGAATATAGTGTGAAATATGTGAAATGCGTAAAATTTAAATGAATATGGTGTGATAGTGGTAATATTTATGAATTGATGGTGAAATGCGTAATTTCGTGTAAATTTCATGTCCTGTACGTAAAACCCCCAATTTTATAAAAAAAAGTTTGATAAAAATTGTTTTCACATTTTTTGGTATAGTTTTTTCACTATTTTGACAAATTTTTTTTTATATTGTTATATTTATAACTCATTGTACAACACAATCATTTTGTTATAGAAATAATCAAGCTCTCCCAAAAGAAATGTCCATCAAAAAATGATGGCCATTCAGTGATACTTTGCCTATGGCGCTTGATCGTCCATCAGTAGTTAATTTTATTATCTATCAAAAAAAAGTTCTAATAGCAGATTAAAAAAAAAGTTCTAATAAAAAAAATGTTATTCATAAAAAAAAAATTGGTTTTTTTGAAATTCTCTTATTTCCTTATTGGAATTGTGAAGAAGGCATCAATTCTTATTTATTTGATGTTATTTGTAGTTGATATTGAAAGTCGATTTTTTATTTCTTCGCTCCCATAGAAGTAGGCTAATTTATAGAATTAAATCTTCATATTATCTTCCATTCTTGATTATTGTATAATGTATTTGCTTTTTCTCCTAAAATTAAATCTTAGATAGATTCTCTAACAAATTAGCATCAAGACTAACCTGTTAGAATCTAAGAGATGATAGAAACTTTTAGAATAATTTGTACACTGAAATCTTCAGCACATCAAACTTTAAAGTTTCGAGGTTCAAGATGCATGTTTCTAGTCAAGGAAATTTTTTTAAAATCTATGAAAAGAAAGACTAACTCGGTGGAAGAGATCCATGAAGAGAATGACAAAATTGATCAAAATGCTCTCAACTAAAGCTAGTTATATCTAATACATGAAGTTCTTCGAAATGCTGCTTACTAGGAAACCAAGATGCTCTTATAAAAAAAGGTCGGAAGCATGGTATGATACCGAAAAAGAGAAAAGAGAAGTAAATAGAAAAACGAAGGTTTAACAAGACTCACTTTTAAAAATTCACTTAAGAGATTGAAAGTACTATTCCCTTTAAAAGAAGTACTATTCCCTTTAAAAGATCAATAGAATAAAAATGCTCCATACTTGTATTCCACATCAATTGATTACATATTTATAGGGATTTTCATACCAAACATTCATAACTATACTTAACATTTCTAATTTCTTCTAATAATTTTTAAAGTCAAAATTAATCTCAACTATTATTTTATGAAGTAAAAATCCTCCTTATGATACACATGTTTAACTACCACTTCATACAAAATTTTTAACTATCACTAAGTCAATAATTATAACAAAAACTCTTAAATCAATTTAAATCTTCATTAAATTTAATCGGTATCATTCTCCCCCACTGAAAAGAACTTGTTCTCGAATTGTTTTTATCTTTTTCATAATATAGTGAAAGATCAGCAATAATAAAAATAGAAGATATATTATATTCTCCTAAAAGTTCAATCTTATAAGCATTATTGCCAAAGTGTTGAAGAACTTTGAAAGGACCATCGGCTTGAGGTTTCAGCTTGCCATGACGACCTGGAGAAAAGCATTCTTTATGTAAATAAATCCAAACTAAGTCTTCGTTTTTGAATTTTGCAGGTTTTTAGCACTTATTGGTGACATTTCTATACTTTTCATTTTGTTTTATAATCCGATTACAAATTTGTTCATGTAACTTCTTGATGTCTTGATTATTCATCATTATCGCTGCTATAATGATGAGATACAGGAAGAGGTAACTAGTCTAGTGGATTAATTGGATTATGCCCACAAACAACTTCAAATGAACTTCTACTGATATATAGTTTGGCTACAAGATTAATTATATATAAACTCAACCTATGGCAAACAAAGATCCTATTGATGAATGTTCTTACCAATCAAATTTCATAGAAGATTTTTCAAACTTTGATTTACTATTTATGTTTGACCATCAATTTGAGGATAATGAAATGAACAAAACTGTAGCATAGTACCAAGTTTCCTCCAAAGAGTGCCCCAAAAGTGGCCAACAAATTTAGAATCATGATTAGAAGTGATCGTCTTAGGAACCCATGCAACGTTATAATTTCTTTAAAATAAAGAGTACATCAGATGCATTTGAAGTTTTAAAATATGAAACAAAATAGATCATTTTAGAAAAATGATCCACTACAACCACAATTGTATCTTTCTTCTGTTGAGTTAAAGGGAGTCCTAAAATAAAGTCAATACTTACATCTTCTCATGGAGCATTAAAAACTGATAATGGTATATAAAAACTAGTATTCTATGAATGTGATTTAGTAATGTGACATATTCTACATTGCAAAATATAATTAGAGATATATATTTCATCACATGTAAGGCCAATAGAAATGTTCTTGAAGATATACTAAAGTCTTATCTCTTTCGAAATATCCACTCAATTTTTCTTCATGAGCTTTTTTAATAATAGATTGTTGCAAGGAATAATACAGTATATATAAGAGATTATTTTTTAAAAAATTCATTTTTAATAGAGAAGTGTCCTTAAAGAGATGTAAGAGAGTCATGATATAACTTGGCAAAATTTTGATCATCTTCGTATAGTTCTTTGAGTATGTCAAAGTTTATTACCTTGATTTGTAAAGTAGAAAGCAATGAATATCTTTGACTAATTAATACATTTGTCACTTTATACTAATAACCCAATTTCTGGTTGATAACAAAAGAGTAAGTTTGTAGAAATTTTACCTATTTAGTATGATAATTGTTAAGTTTCGCTTGACCATTTATATATGTCAATGCTTTATAATTAGAAAATAGGATAAACACTTTGATATTAAATAATACCTCCAATGTTTCAAAGCACGAATAATGACATAGAGTTCTCTATCATAAGTAGAAAAAAAGATTTGGAATGTAAATTTAAGATTCATTTTACAAAATAGGTGGAAAAATAAGAGAATATAATTATACTTCAAAAAACAATCATAGTAATTCGAACAACTCAAAATAAAGGTAATTCTTTCTTAACCAACTCATAAATTTTGAGCAAATTAAAATAAAAATATCTGAAGCATCAACACTCTCCAGCCCTTCCTGATTTTAATAAAGTTTTTCAAGTTAAATGTGACGCATCTAGCGCGGGAATTAATATAGTTCTTAGTCAAAAAGGTAAGAATAATTCCTCATGTCGTATCCGTGCTTCATATATAGGAAGCGAGAAATCTAATGAAGACTGCAATGAATTATTTGAGCAGTGGCGAGCGATGGGTCTTGCGCAGGCTGTTCCAGCAGATATAGGAAGTGGCGAGGGGCTTACAGTGGAGTCTGTGAGCAACGAATAATTATATATGACAAATTAAGCTAAAAAAGAAGAGGGAAGGAGAACAAGAAAAAGGAATGTCTTTCAATTTATGGCGATGGGACGGGATCGATGATGCCATTGGCATGGCATGGTGTTGCAACAAGGTAGAAAATGGCCTTCAAGGTGACTACCAAAGGCAAAAGTTAATGCAGCGGATTTGGCGAGTGGGCAAGAAGAAGAATAACAGGGATCAAGCCTTTGGCAGGTTGGTGGGGCTCGTCCGGCAGACCAGCAGAGACGAACTTGGAGCAAATAGGTGTGCAAGTAGAAAGAAGAAGAGTGGAGGAGGAAGAAGAAAGAAGAGGAGAAGGAGAAGAAGAAGAAAAGTTGGCTATCAGGATCGAGTCAGATTAGTTGGTAACCAACAGCAAGTGCCAGCAATGACGTGCAGGTAGGCGAGGAGAAAAAACATGGAGGAAGAAGAAACAAACAAAAGAAGAAGAAAAAGATAAGGGGGAGCAACTATGAGGGGGAAGGTGAAGGCTGCGGCCTGAGCTGCGATGGGCATGATCGATCAAGGGAAAGTGCATGAGAAAGAGAGAGAGAGAGAATAAAGAGTAAGGCATAGGAGCTCAGGCCCATGCCCTAACTTCATATTACTTAAGCTTATTGCCTGGATAGCTAGCTTAAGTAATATGCATGCTTGTCTGACTTGTTGGATGAGCACCAAGTATCGTTCATAGCAAGTCAAGATTTTAAATTGATGTCGAGAAGTCAATACATGGATTGACCTTGATGTCACTTTTTGTATCAAACTACTCGCACTCAAAAGTATGATTATATTTTTAATACTAAAATATCTAAACTCCATGATATCAAAGGATCTCTAATGCAATACAAAATAAGCCACTCATGATACACAGGAACCAAGTCAAATACAGCGTTATGAGATCCTAGACTAAAGCAACCTAGATCATAGATCATATGATCGAGTTAAATGCATATCTAATTTGACTTGATCAATACGGATAATTTAGTCTTTATTTATTTATTTCTCTTTGATTTTGACTTTGTTAGTTGTTGTTAGTTATTTAGATTATTTGACTTTGACTTATAACTTATGAATGGTTAAATTTTGACTAACTACTATATTACTTTGTGTATTTAAGTATCATGAAGTGAAATGAAAGATCATATATTGTGGCTTTGTTTTTTCCCAAAATTTCCTACAACTTAGTCAATTGGAATTATTTGGCTTAAGCTTGGTAGCAGATCAAATTAAATGGTTTAGATTTAATAGCCGGTCAATATCTTTCATTGATTGCATTCGCATTCATTTCATCTCCGTTGACTCCATCATTTTTAGTATCAGAGTTAGGTTTGCTACCTTCCACACCATTGTCATTTTGTTCATTACCATTTTCATTTTGTTCACAGTAATATCATACATATACTGCTACTAATCCTCTGACTCCATCAATCCCAAAAAGCTCTTGCACTCATTATAAGTATTGCCATTGATGCAGATTCCTGTGAATGCTTTCTTTTTTCATTGTGCATAGGGAAACTTTGAAACGAAAGTGGTCGGAGGAGCCCAACAACAAGGGAAGGCGACTGTTAAAGGACGATCAAGAAAGAGTCAACAAGATGTGGCAACGCACACTCGAATGCACACAATGTGTATATAAAGAGTCGAAGGCAGGATGATATGGACAGAAGAGGAGCAGATATAATCCACTTGTAGTGATGGACCTTTGTATGCACGACATTGACAAGGAGCAAGCATGGAAATGAGTGGGAGAGAATGAGACGAATGAGGAGTTCTATATTCACAAAAACAATGATGGTGGAATCTGACCAGGGCTCAGTTTGTGATGAATAAGTTGGTTTCCAATTTCTTTACCGACTACCTACCATTTTGTTGATCAGCTACAAGTATTCTTATCAAAATTTTCGCCTTGGTGATGAATCCACGATAGATTATTTATCGTAAGAAAGCACAATAGCTTGAACACCAATGCATTGCAAAAACCAAAGGTCGGTTCAATGCTTCATAAAGATTTTGACAGAATACTAATTCTATTGACACATTGGTCACAAATATTTTCGTAATCGAAAATAGATAATTAATATGATAATTTACTTTTTTTGTCACATCCTACATAATTCTTAAAACATATTTCATTTTTATTTCATATTATACATATTTTAAATATAATTATTTTTTTTATTTTTCATTATGCCATACACTATTTTAAAAAAATTAAAAAAAATCAAATGAATCTTTTTCCTAAATGTCAAACAGGCCAAAGTAAAATAATGTAGAAAGTCAGGTCATAAATGAAAATCACATGTTAAACATCATTAATTTGACTAAGGTGCATTAATTATCTGTATATTAAACTCAAGTAATTCAACAGTCAAACAAGGAGTACTGCAAAAGAAAGCAGAAGAAAAACATCAATTCAGCTTCTGCAGTAGTTCTAATTCCCAGAGAGAAAAATTAATGCAATTCAGTAAGAGTAGTCAATTAATGACACATCATGAACTAAACATTAATATATATACAAGGATAATTACCAACATGGCATGTAATTTAATTTTATTTATGTCTTACTCATCATTCTTAGTTAATTATGCTATGCACACTCAAAACATTACAAAATCTTACATACACACATTTGAGTTAAAACTTAATCAAAATCTATTTGAAAAAAAAAATATTCTGTTAGTAAATTATTAAAATTATAGTTTTACTCTTAATGGTATATATTTTTCTCTTCCTCAATATCACACTGAAGCATTGATTTGTCCTAAAATCAATTCACATCGCAGATGTCTTCTTCCTTTGCCGCCACCTAAACATTAAGGTTTTAGGATTTTCACTCAGAATATATTTAAATATCCTTAAAATAATATGATGAACGGCACAGATTTTTTGTAATTTAATTATAGTTAGGTTATTGAAAAATTATGATTACTCGTTATAATAGAAATAAATTAAAATGTGTGTATGTAAGATTTTATAATATTTTGAATGTGCATAGCATAATTAACTAAGAATGGCCTGATGGGTAAGGCATAAATAAAACTAAATTGTGTGACATGTAGTTAATTATTCTTAATATATATATATATATATAGAGAGAGAGAGAGAGATATATATGGTCAAGCTAATCACAAAATCTGTGAAGTTAATTTTTTATTAATGAAAAGAAACAGTAATCACATGAAAGAAATTGATTAGAAGTTGCACATTGACCTCATCAGTCAACTAAATAAATGGGGTAAACTGCTCAATATAAAAAATACATGTATATGTGGTCAATATATTTATATATATATGAAGTGTTTGATTTCTATATTTATGAAAGCTTCATTCTTATCCAAAAAAGCACAACTTTCAAGGGATTAGTCCAATCAATGCCCTCGAATGTGATTATCATTCTACACAAAAGCAGAAAGCATTTCTAAGCCTTCTCCTCAGAAAAGAAAATGAGAGAGAGAGAGAGAGAGTAGGCCAGCTTCTGACTTCCACTACCAAGTTGAAACCAAATAAATAAACTAAAGATGAACCACTTGCTGCTATGCCTGAGTACAATTATTCTTCTTTTGTTCATGAATTTATTGAAATATATGACTTCTTTTCTTAATAAATGAAGCTAATTTAACTCACAACAAACTTCTGTTGGCCTTCCATCTAAAAGAGTCATGGCTAAAATACTCATATTCCTTTCACATCAAATATATACATTTCATAACAATATAAGATATTATATAATTATTGTGTTTCATGTATTATTTATATATTAATATAATAATCAAATTTATAATTTTACAAATTACATAAATCTCTACATAATAAAAAAAACTTTATTAATTATAATTTCTCATCACATCATAGATATAATCTTGAAACTATATTATTTATTTATTTATTAAACACTTAATACTTCATATTTTTTATTTAGGGGGCGTTTGGTTCAGTGTTATCTCAATGTCAATGTTATTTAGATGTCATTGTTATTCATTAATGGACATTTTTTTATTCAATATTATGATATTAGAAAATATCAATGCTATCCAAATTATTTTTATTTAGCTGAAAGCAATTGACGTTATAATGACAAATTGACGGTGTTATCTTGAGATGTCGCCCGATTTGGGGTGACATCTAGATGTCAGTGTGTAATGGCATTTTTGTAATTAATTATAGGGATAATGATCTACATACCACATAATTTAGTTTTATTTATGCCTTACCCATCCATTCTTAGTTAATTAAGCTATACACACTCAAAACATTATAAAATCTTATATACACACATTTTAACTTATTTCTATTATAATGAGTAGTCATAATTTTTCAATAACCTAATTATAGTTAGATTACAAAAAATTTGAGCCGTTCATCATATTATTTTAAGGATATTTAAATATATTTTGAGTGAAAATCTTAAAATCTTAATGTTTAGGTGGCGGCAAAGGAAGGAGACATCAACGACGTGAATTGATTTTAGGACAAATCAACGCTTTAGTGTGGTATTGAAGAAGAGAAAAAATATATATTATTAAGAGTAAAAATATAATTTTAATGATTTACTAACAGAATATTTTTTTTCAAATAGATTTTGATTAAGTTTTAACTCAAATATGTGTATATAAGATTTTATAATGTTTTGAGTGTGCATAGCATAATTAACTAAGAATGGATGGGTAAGGTATAAATAAAACTAAATTGTGTGACATGTAGGTAATTATCCCTTAATCATAATATTATTTAAAGATGTCATTAAACCAAACAATTACTTTCTAAAGATAACATAACATAACATTGAGATAACACTGAACCAAACGCCCCCTTAGATGAATGTATTTTTGTTGTTTTTTATCTTTTCTTAGTGGATACAATTATTCTGTACTTTATCATACATCTAAGTACTGTAAGGGATAAAAAGAATAAAATTATTGGGATACACATAAGATAGTTAATAATGATACTTTGTGGTCATGTTATCATACATATATGCATGGTTGAGTTAAGCTTTCAAAGTTTGGGTTAATAAATGTTTGTTTAAATTTATATTGGACCCAGCTCAGCTCTCTTATGATAAAATTAACACCACAAACAGAGAATAAAATAATGGTAATTAATTAATTAATTAACTTCAGTTTATAACTTTATATATAATGTGAGGTGTATGTATATATAAATAACTAATGATATTTCTCATAAGTAAAATTACAAAGAAAATTAGGTCCCACCTTGCTTTCTGATCTCCTAACCTCGAAACTTTACCTTTTGCTAATTAAAATGGGCAGCTATCAAATAAAATCATCACGCCACGCCCCCTTCAACAAATAATTAAGAACTTCTTCCCTTGAGTCAAATTTAGCATTTCCCTCCATCTCCTTCTTCAACCTCTGGATCCATCGATTGATCGATCGATCGATCAATGGCGTCATGCATCATTCCTGGCCTCCCCCCTCAACCCCTCTTTTTATTTATCCATTGCCTGCATGCAGCCTCACATACGACCTCTCTCTCTCTCTCTCTCTCTCTCTCTCTCTCTCTCTCTTTCTCTGTGGGATCGGACGTTGTCCTACATTTGTGGTACATAGCTCTTTAATTTCTTTCTCTTCTTTTTAATGCCTTTGCTTCTCTTTGTAATGCCGCCTTTGCTTTTCTTTCAGCCTTTTTCTCCTCTTTTCTCATACCCCACCCAGGTCCCCTTTGTTTGAAATCCTATAACTCCTTTTGAAGAGCAATGGATCGATCGATAAATAATTAATGTCCTTCTTCGATCGTCTATGTCGTGGATCGATCTACCTGTAAGCTCCGGCGCCGAAGGACGTTGGAGTCCAGAAATCAGCACTGGTCTCGCTGGCGACCGGGTAGGTGCTGGCTATTGGAACCAGACACAGACCTCGGCTTCTCAGGTCCAGCTTTGGCCCCTCTCCATCGTTCGACTTGTCCGAACTCATTTTCTGCTCCAAGAACACATACCCAATTGATCAATCAAAAAAATACACCACTGATCATGAAGATCTACACATAATTAATTAAGAATATTGCTAGCTAGGCGTACTACCTGCTGCTGTTGCATGGGATGCCCATTCTTCAAATAAGGAGTGCTCAAGACCTGAATTAACCAACCTAAATTAATGCGTTACAATTTGTGCGTGCCGGGGAGAGGGATCAGAGGGAGAGGGGTCATGAGAAGGGATCGACTACTTACACTGACTTGATCGTGAAGGAACTTGATGTACTCGATGGCCTCGTGGAGAACGGAGGCAGTATCAGTCTGGAAGGAAAGGGAAAGCGGATCGAATTAAGAACACAGTTCATCAACCATAATTAATTTTTTATTTATTTCTGATGCATGATCATCATCTTCATTCATTCAGCAGCGCCATTGATCAGTAAATTAAACGAGAAATCAAATGATAATTATATACATATATATATACCTTTCCAAAAGGCGACACCAACTGCTGCAGCGCAGTGATTCTGTCTCCTAATTTCTCTTTTCTCACCTTCGATCATGAAATTAACATATATACGTACGTGTATAATTAATCGTATATGTATATACATAAAAAATGAAGATCTAACAGTACGTACTTTGAAAGTGGGCAATGGCGGAGGCGCCGACTCAAGTCGAGGCTTTTTCAGCGCAGGCTCTCCGCTGCCCAGCTTCTTCTCTCGAGCTCCTTCTGAGCTCTAGCCAAACATGCACGCAATTAATACGAATTAAACGAGTATAATTAGATTCACAATTTAGGAAGAGATCAAAAACCCTAACAATTATCAATTTTAAATTTAAAACGTCCTCTCACTTTCACTACATTAATGCCGCTGCTGCTGCTGCTGCCGCTGGATATTGGATCAAACGGAGAAGAAGAAGCTGCTGAAGCATAAATTCTAGGCCTGGTACTCAATAATTCGTTTGCTGCAGCCGTTGAAGCGTTCCAAAATGGGGTGTTATTAGTGAACTGCAGCTGATTCATAGCAGTAATATTCTGCGCCTGCTTCGGAGACAAACCCTTGAAGAGCTCTTGAGGAAATACTTTATAATCCCAAGAGTACTCTTCGCCCTGCATCTCGCTCGAAACGCTGCGATATCCCATGTTGCTCTGGGTTTGGTAACTGTACTTGAGTTCCATCTGCTGGTTATCGAAGAGAGACTGCTGCGACCGAGTTTGATCAGCGGGATCGAATAAACCTTGCAGCATCGGCGACGAGCATCTGTAGGAGGAAGAAGGAGAGGAAGAAGCAAGCTGGAAGCCGCTGATATTGCCGCTGCTGCTGCACTCCCCAGACTCGAGCAAGAAGGGCTGGTTCATGTTTTTGAATGGGATTCTCGGCGGTTCGACGACCGGATCGAGTTCTTGAGGCTGTTGCAGCATCGCCTGGAAGCTGCTCTGATCACCCCCCCTTCCCGTGTTCATGCTGCAGATATCAGCAAACGCCGAACTTAATTCGATTACAAATTATAAATTAATGCATGACGAGAAATTATTAATTGCTGGTAGTGATGATGATGATGATGATGGTGGTGGTGGTGGTTCTTACAGAAGAGTTTGACTCCAATCCATAGAAGGATTTGAAAGCCCGAAGCTCGAGAGTTGCAAGCCAGAGTCCACGAGATTAGCAGCGCCCGCGGCGAGGTCCTCGCAGTCCCGCGGGCGATTGGCCCCGGCGATTTCATTAGACGCCGACCAGTTGAAAGAACCCCCGGCACTTCCGACCCTCACGTCCGTCAGTACAGCCGAGGAGGAGATGGAGGCTGCCGCCGGTGAACCGTCGAAGTCGTTGCTCCTGGCGCCGCCCGAAGCCTTCCACCAATTACCGGCCTGGAAATCTTCAGCCATGGCCAATCTTCTTATACTATTTCTCTCCCTCCCTCTCTCTCTCTCTCTCTCTAGATCTCTAGATCTCTGTTTGTGGGTGTGTGTGCCCAGCTCTCCTCTCGTTAATTGCTCTGCTGTAGTGTATTGGGTCGTCTTCTACGTTCAGCTGCTGCAGATCAGTTCTCCTTGGCTTTGGCTTCTTGCGTGTGTGGTTTGGTTTTGTCTTCTTTCGCTAGAAAGGATTCGAGTGGTTTAATGGCATTGTGGGTAAATATATATATAACCGCCGGGACAGTACGGTCAATTCGCTGAAAACCTGCCGCCTCGATCAATCCATCTCACTGCAGAATTCACAGAGACTTCATGGATAGAAGATAAAAAATCGATCAAAATTGAATCGATTTTAGATTGATTCGAAATTGAATCGATTTAAATGGGCTGATTAATGAGCCAAAAATTCAACTCGGTAATAATTTCGAACTGATTTTGAGCCGTGTAGGCTCGGCTCGATCCAGCTCAAAATCGACTCCAATTAAAATACATTTTATATTATAATACGTATATATAATATATATATATTATAAATCGAGCCAATCTCGAGTCGGATTAAGTCGAGCTTACCCGGCTTGAGATCGACTCAAAAAAAAAATTGAGATCGAAATCCGCTCGAAGTCGATTGGAATCGACTAGAGCCGGCTTGAAGTCGAACACAATCGAGCTCGAATCGATTTCTAGTCGATTGAAATGTAATCAATTTAATTTCGAGCCGCTATTAGCTCAGCTCGAAATCGGATCAGTAACAACCTTAGTCATAAATTTGAAAATAACCTAAAGAATCAGCACTACAACGAGCACATTACATTTTGACTAAGGCTGATAACAAATCAAATTTTAGAGAATTGGCTACAAGTCAACATAGCATCAAATAGTTATAAAATTATAAGTATCTAGTTAAAATAGCATGATATGCAGCGAATCAGTTTTTAAATGCACGTGTATTAAAATTTAATTTATCGATATAGAAATGAATAATTGTGTAATTACTAATACTCAGTTAAAATGCATTGATGTGCATAGAATTGGTTTTAGAAGGTATACTGAATTGGTCTCTTAATGTTTGTATTTAACTTAAATTTATCAATATAGCTATAAAGTTGTATAATTATAGCTTTTTAGTTAAAACGCAATGATATGAAATAAATCGATCTCTAAAATTAAATTTCTCGAATTTGAGAGCATTTTAATTTGACTTAAATCTATTTATCTTAATTTGAGTGAAAGTTTAATTTTTTAATCTTATTTTTAATTTAAATATTCAATATTATAAACGTAACATACATTAAATTTATTTTTTTATTAAGTTTATAGGTATTACGTATGTGCTAATTTCATGAAAATATAAGAAAGTTAAAACCTGTATCATATTACAAATATTAAGTAAATTATAAAAATTAATTTTATTTTGAATAAGTTAACTCGAGTTATACGACCATTGAGTCTTCCATTGCACAAATATCAGCACATACACATATAGTAAATTCTTAGTACTACATCAAAACGATAAATACTAAGATGCATGGAGTTAAATTTAATTATGTATTGCTATTCACATAACTAGGTCTGTGCATTCGATTTAATTGGTTGGTTTGGTGACCAAATAAAAAAAAAGATTGAGTTCAGTTTTAAATTTAAAGAAACCAAACCAAACCAAACCAACCAAATAAATATCAGTTTGATTTGGTTTGGTTCGGTTAAAATCATATTTTTTTATCTCAAAAATTTTCTTAATCTTCTTATAACGATATTAAATATTGCTATATTAATATCTAGATAATAGCTTTAATATAGAGTAATTTAGCACAATAAGTAATTTAATAACTCAATCGCATCACCAAAATAAACTAACAAAAAAGTGAAAGAATTTAGAAGCAATTGCAACACATCATTACATCAATATCACAATATAATCAAAATTACATAACAAAAATTTCATTTGTTTATCAAAAATGATAAATATTTTTTCAAGTTTTCAGACAGTCTCCTTTATAAGAATTCATCCAAATTATGACATCTGAAAAAAAATATACTAAATAATTATCATAAAAATATACTATGAAAACTCATAAATATATATATACACTATCACTTCAATAATTCAAAGTCAATACTGTAAAAATTACTATAATACAACTGAACCGACCCAACCTTAAAATCATATTTATATATGAGTTATTTAATAATCGGTTAATTCGGTCGGTTTGGTTTCCAAACATGTGAAACCGAACCCAAACCAATTAACCGAAATACTCAAAATATCAAACCATCACCAAACCGTTAGACTCTAAATCAAATCAAACCGCTAAATTTAAACAGTTCGGTTCGATTTTTCAGTTTAAACCATAGTTTGCACACCCCTACACATAACTAGACATTTTCACAATGGAAACATGCGAGAAAATCCTAAATAAAAAAAAAGATTCTCAGAATATTAGAGTACTTACCATAGATTTACCAAGTACTTTAATTAGAGATTAGATAAAGTACCCAAATAATGTTAATTTTGTACTTAATTAACTTTTTATCTCTTAGACCCCGTTTGTTTACAAGTTAAAAATTAACCTAGTTTAGTTTTAACCTGACATATCACATCATATATAAAATTTAATATTAAAAAATAATTTTATTTCACATCCTACGCACATTACTAAAATAATAACTAACTTATATCACATCTCTCACATATCACAACATAATAACTAACTTTATATCACATCCCTCACATATCCCAATATAATAACTAACTTTATTTCACATCATTCACAATTTTTAATAAAAAAATATCTTTATTCAAATTTAATTTTAATCTTATTAAATTTAACGTTATAAACAAACAGACCCTTAGTTCTTTAATTCTTTATATATTTCATTATTTGAGTTAAGAGCATGAACCATATGAGAGCGGAGTTTGTTCAAGAACTAACACATATTATACAATCGTACAATGGCTAATTCATTAATGATTTCAAATTGATCGTTCCCTTAATTTCTTGTATATTTTCTATTCTCTCTAGGAGTTTAATGTTTCTTTTTTAAATTATATAAGATAGTTTTTTCTTCTATAGAAAACGAATCATGTCTCAAGAGTGGTTGCTAGCTAAGGTTATCCTAACTGCAGCCTAATTACCACCCTTCCACTCTTGTTACACATGAACTTAATTCCCTAGGAACATCGTGCCTTATTCTTTGGTGGTGTGGATCAGTCAGCAAGCAGTTGGCCAATATCGAGTTGTAAGAGTTTCTCTAAAGAATGTATAGAGCTTGTCTTCTGCATGTTGAATTAATGGTGCATTTGTTGCAATTGGATTCGCGCCTTCTCATCTGGACCGTCCACGTGGTTGCTCACGTGGTCTCCACGTGAGCAAGACGTCCGAGCCGAACAAAAGAGGTATCATCCCGAACAGCAGACGCCGAAAGGTTAATATTCCGAAGAACAAGAACCCGACGTGACATCTGACCGTTGGGGGATTGTACTTCTCTGAGGGGAAACGCGGTTTTCTCGCCGACAGGCTGTACCCGCTGACACACCGTACAGGAGTCACATACTAGCCATCTGCAGGCATTAATGGAGCTGTCACTAGGACCATAGATTATTCGGCTGAAAATGACTAGACAGAACAGGCCGAGGGTATATATATATACATCCTGTGTACAGCCTTGAGAAGGGGGAGAGAGATTCAAAAATCCTTCGAATACACTGTAACCAAAAGAACGCATTTCTAGTGATCTTTCAAGCCTCCTCGAAAAGGAGCCGTGGTTTTTCCGCCAGTCGGTTTTCCACATAAAAAATCTTTGATTGTTTTCTGTCGTAACAGCATTAATAGGAGAATATTAGAGAAGTACTCTAAGCTTCCTCATGTATGGAATAGTGTTAATTGCTGTCATGATGAATCACAGTTGAACCTTCTCCTCCAGTGCTTTCACTGAGTCATTTGTCAGAAGATCATCATTTTTAACTAGATCCTCCTCTTGCAATTTTTCTAAGTCCTTAATCAGTTTATTACTTTTAAATAATTTCTAAAGTCATCCAAAGAACCCTTAGAATTAATTTGCTCCTAACTAGAGCTGGGTTAACCATGTTGAGAGGCTTTTCCAATCATATATTTTGAGCTTTCTGATTTCTTCCAAATTTACTGCAGTTATTTTCTAATTAATCCCTAACTTTGCCAGGGCAGGGAATTGATCTCCTAATCAACAAATTAAGGATCCCAATTATTGTGTGACACCTTTAGCAATTTCAATATTAGCAAAGAATGAGAGAGAGATTGGGTTTATAATTAAGTTAATATATATGCCTTGAGTCCTATTGATGTATTTTAAAATCATAAGACCCAATATTGAGCTAAATAGGCAAGACATGATGCACTATAATTACATATGATACTGAGTCAGTACGCTGAATAATTAATCTAATCTTTAGTGATGATGGAGCAAACTCACTCCCATAAGAAAGTTTAATCTTAGAAGAGGGAAGAGGGTGAATGAAACTCCCTTAAGTGAATCACACATTAGCAAAAATACTGAAAAACATTAGATATACAGATTAGCATGCCTTACATCGCATTAATATATTTTTAAACTGTGAGATCCATGAGGTCAAAATATTAAATCATACCGATGCTCGATCGATCAACTGTTACATAATAGTTCTTAATTTCTCATTGAATATATAATAATAATAATAACAATAATACTGAGAATTAATATTTATGTAGTTTAGCCTCTAGAACTTAGAAATGTGAATAGGGCTGGTATGTATAACTATATAAATTTGAAGCTTAAATTTTTTATTTTATAATTAAAAAAGATATATGAATGGTTGTGTACTTTGCTTGGGTACAAAGGGATATGATAAAACTTCACCTTTTTCCCACTTGTAACATAGGATGGTCTTTTATCAAAAGAAAAAAAGAAAAAAAAAGGAAAAAAAAAACATAGGATGGTCACATCAGGCCTCTTAGTTTACTTTGACAGCTGCCATATTTATTGAGGGTCCTTCACTGATGTTATTTATGGCTGATTCTATATTTCTATTATGATCAAATGCCTAAAATGCAGTTAGAATAATTTTTGATTGTATCGATTTTAAAAAGGAATAATTACCTACATGCCACACAATTTAGTTTTATTTATGTCTTACCTATCCATTCTTAGTTAATTATGCTATGCACACTCAAAACATTACAAAATCTTACATACACACATTTGAGTTAAAACTTAATCAAAATCTATTTGAAAAAAAATATTCTGTTAGTAAATTATTAAAATTATACTTTTACTTTTAATAGTATATATTTTTTCTCTTCCTCAATACCACACTAAAGCGTTGATTTGTCCTAAAATCAATTCACGTTGAGGATGTCTTCTTCCTTTGCCGCCACCTAAACATTAAGATTTTAAAATTTTCACTCAAAATATATTTAAATATCCTTAAAATAATATGATGAACAGCCCAGATTTTTTATAATCTAACTATAATTTGGTTATTGAAAAATCATGATTACTCATTATAATAGAAATAAGTTAAAATGTGTGTATGTAAGATTTTATAATGTTTTGAGTGTGCATAGCGTAATTAGCTAAAAATATATGGGTAAGGTATAAATAAAATTAAATTGTGTGGCATGTAGGTAATTATCCCTTTTAAAAATGATGCACACATGTATTTCAAAACATGTGTTTTAAAATACAATTTAAACTTTTAAATATGACATAAAATGATGTAGTTTAAAATTAAAGTGTTTAATTAATTTAATGTTATCTTGATACTTTATCATATTATATAGAAAAAATAATTATTCGATTTGCCAATAGCTTTAGATACTTTTTTTAAAAAAATATAAAATTATAAATCAAATGATAACATTTAAATGTCATGACATATAAATAAAATGATATAACATTAAAATAATATTGAACTATGCAGCCTTTTAATATTAATCTATATCTAACATTATATGCATATATATATATATATATATTAAATGAAAATATATTTACAAAAATAAATTAAAACAAGCAAGTTCTTAATCAAATTAGGCTTATATTTCTAACAAAGAATTCCCAATGAGAGAACTGCAAAGAGTGAGAAGTAGTGTCACTTTATTTGGACATGAAATTCTTTTTTTTTTTTTTTTATCTTAGAGATTTTATGAACATGAAATGCTGATTATAATGTAATGCATTCTTGTTCCTGTGCCGAGATCGCGCATTAAACAAGAGAATTATTGTCATGAATCTCATTTGGAATATATATATATATATATATATATATTTATATACATATATGTCTAGATAGATAAATAAAACTAAGGGCATGTTTGGCATAAATCCAAAAAAATAGATTAAAAAATAAAATAATAATATTTTAAATTTATTAAAAATTTTAAAAATTTTATTTCACATCTAACACAAATTCTAACCTTAAAAATCAACTTTATTTTACATCTAATACAAATTTCAATCTTAAAATCAACTTTATTTCACATCCTATATACCTCCTAATATTAAAATAATTCTTTTTCCCATCAACTCTATAAAATAAAATATTTTCTCTTTCTTTATCCAAATTTATTCTCCAACCAAACAAGCCCATATAAGTTATTTGGAAATGTAATATTAATTCCCCAGCCCATCGCTTAATTTGTTAAGGGTAAATTGCATTCGAGTCTCTTAGGTTAGGATAGCATTGCAAATTAGTTCTAAAAATCCCAATTTTTTGTCCCTTAAGTTGTAAAATCATTGCAGTTTTGGTCTCTCTTTTTGACACTGTCTTTTTTGTTGGTCTTTTCTAATAGAAAATATAAAAACAAATTTTAATTAGTTTGAACTATTTACATATTTTAAAATCCCAGTATACCCTTATATCATCATTCTTTTAAAAAAATTTAATAAAAATATAAAATTTAACTTCTATTATTTCTTATTTTGTTTGCTCTAAACATTCAAAATTAAAAAAAAAAATGTTAATATTAATATTTTAGAATCACTCGTCACATATTAGTTGATATTTTTGGTGCTCTGAATACTTTAAAGACATATAGAGTTACGTATATAAATTCGTCAATAAAATGCCTAACTTTGTTGCTTCTTTTACTATAACTTTTGTCCCCCGCACAACTTTTGCTCGATCTTTATAGAGAACCTTGAGTTTTTGTATACTGGATCTACTCTCCTTTTGAGTTTTATAAACCAAAGCTAATTTTTGAAAAAATAAAAAAATTAACTATTGAAAATAATATTACAGCATAATTGAAAAAAAATAATAGTCTTAATTGAAACTTAATAATAATATTTTTATAATATTAAAAATCAAAATTAAAATTTTAAAAAAGTTGTGATCAATTTGCAAGCCCTTAAACCTCAGTGCAATTTGCCCATTTGGTATTTTCATTACTAAACCTTAGAAGGAATAATGAAGAAGGAAGGTGCTTTTATGGTTTAGAATCTTTTTTTTTTGGAATAATTACTTTTCATTAATTCTTTTACATTAAAATAATATGTTGCTGTCACATGGAAAGAATTAGGCTACAGCCCTAAGATGGGTACACAATGTTCTAAAATGCACAAAAATTAATGGTTAGAAATAATTTATGAATATAATAGTAAAAAATTAAAAGTTAACATAGCAAGCTTCTCTTAATTTAAACTAAATGATAATAATTTTTATAATCTCAAGAAGAAAAATCGAAGTTTTTTGAAAATTGAAACTAATTTACAGCATTCTTCTAATCTCACGCACCACGTGCAAATTATACCCAAAATTTTATGTTTTGGAACCCCTAGCCAGTTATATTGTGGTATCTCTTATTCAATTTTAATTGTGATGTAGTTTTATATGCAATTAAGATTATATGTTACTTTGTTATTTATCAAAGTGGCTAAATTAAAAAAAATTTAAAAATAAATGTATATTTAATTTAAAATATCATTTTTTATGCTACTCTACCTCCATTATTCCTCTCGAAATATTGATAGGGAATCATGTCCAACAGGATATATATGGAGGGGAGAGGGCAATGCTTGTGCTCTAGATTGGAGCAGGACCGTTTCTTTAAGAATAATGTTAGTCATCTTCTCTTTAGGGTGGAGACTATGTGCCATTTATACTTGAAACAAAGATGTTAGTTAGCCTGACTGTAGAGGGATAGTAGGCAATGTGCATGACTAGTTAATCAAAATTATTGGATAGATCAATATAGGTGCGGTGGTCACCTTGTCCTGGGGTAGAGCGACGATCCGAGTTTAAGTGAACTGGCCATGACTCACGTAATGGAGCTAATCATTTTGTGGAGCGCATCTAACTAACTATCCCGCGATCACAAAATGGGGCAGGAAAGGCCTTGAAAGGAGCTCTTCTGCGGGTGTGATGAAAACAAAAAGCTCTTATGGGTATATATTGATAATGACTAAGTTCTCGGTAGGAATAGCTTGAGCACGAGTCTGGATCACCATTTATAGTCTTGTGTGGAGACAACATATCTGTTAATGAAGATTCATATCTATAAAGAATTGGAGAGGGATCTTTCACAATGAAGATCGAGTCTTGGTGCATAAGCCAACAATAAAGAGAAAAGCAAAAAAAGTACAAATTTGTTTAAATTATATTTCAATTTTATGTAGTTTAAATACAATATAAACTTTATATTTTTATTCCACGTATAATTAATTTGTTGAGCCGAATCAATTTTACTTTTTGGGTGAACACCTTACAACTTAAGCTTGACTTCCAACATTCTTAAGCCAAGATATCATACTCATAATATAAATTAAATATTTTCAAATTGATTCTATGCCTATTCAATTTACAAGTGAGTAAATTTCAGTTTTCTGTCAGCCTCTAATGCCAACATAGTTTGGGAGAATAAAATCTTTAATATTTTAGGCACATTCCTATGAGATGTCTTGATAAAACTCTCATTGGAGAGTAAGAAAAATATGGGAAAAATATAGAGATAAATTGTAATTTAGACGAATGGGTAATAAAGGATTTTAGTCGGCAAACCCTTTAAAGGGGGAAGAAGTGGAGAGGAGCTGTAAACAGTTTAGGTAGAATTCTACTGAAGAGCAATAGTTTAACAACCTGGAGAAAGCTGTAGTCGAAAAGGAACTGGTGAACAGCATTAGTATGGTTAGTTCAGATGAGAAATTAGCCATTGAGGAATCATTTTTTCACTATAAATATGAATAATTATAGTGAGAAAAGATTAGATGAAAGTAAGTGGAGTAGATGGCTACTCATTAATGCTAAAATAATTATATGGCATGGGTTGGCATCCCACGTTGCCTATCAAATTACACATTGATAAAGAATACCTCTCCTTACCTCTAGGCTTGAGTATTGTGCAATAAGGTGAGGCTATGATGTGACAAGAGATGATGGCTAATGGCATGTTCGCCTGAAACTGTTCAATTCGTATTAGGCTGTTTGAGTATTAGGCGCAATCTAGTTGAGTGCTTCAAACCAGCTCAAAAACAAAATTCGAGTGACCCACTAATCGATTAGCCTAGATCTGTCACATGTAGAGATAAGTGGCGGAGCTACATGGGAATCAGGGGGTGCAATTGCACCCCTTGATTTTTTTTTAAATTGCAACACCTAAGTTTTTTTTTTAATTTCAGTCCCGAATTTCATGTAATAAATATCATATCATAAATTGTGATAATAAGTTAAAAAAAATAAATTAACAAATTATTTATATAATTATAATTTCAATTTTTCATAAATTATTCAATATATAAATTATATAAATAGGCTTTATATTAGTAAAAACTCATTCAATTTAAAAAATTTATTTACGTATCATATATTTAAATTAAAAATTTATTATATACCTTTAATAAAAATCAATTAACTGATCATAATTTAGATTTTTAATTCACTAAATTATTTAATGGATTAACACTTAATTTATTGAATAATTTAGTGTATTAAAATTTTAATTTATGAGTAGCTATTTTATTAGTTAGTTATTAAATCAAAATTTTTTATTTTAAATAAAATATACTAAGAATTTTGAATTTTTTATAATTTAAATAATTTTAAATTATTATAATATTATTATAAATAATTTATTTGACCCCCTAGTTTAAGGTCTTGACTCCACCAACATAACTAGATTTTCATTTCAATAAAAAATAAAATAAAATTGTCATTTTATTGCCATACGAGAGAAGAGTTACCCAAAGAGACAATCTTTCTTAAAACATACATGTTTAATCACACACTAATATAAACAGGTTAAAATTACGTTAATTTTTATTCTGCATGTCACATTATTTATAAAATATGCAATTTCATATTATATATAATTCAAATCAAATAAAAGATTAATTTTATTTCACACTATATATCAAAATAATAATTAACTTATATCATAATTTTTACACAACTCAATATAATAATTAATTTTATTCCATATTATTCATAATTTTTAATAAAAAATTTTTATTTAAATTTAAATTTAATTTTATTAAAATTATTTTTTGTAAATAAATATGTCCACGTGGCATCACCAGCTTACCATTAAAAAATATATTCGAAAATGAAAGATTTAATTTTTAAAAATTTACTCAGGACAAAATAGTCCGCTGACTCGTGAGAATATCGCCAGGCCACCTGGTGTCGGTCAGAGAAGGTGGGACCCACTGTGGGGCAGATGCAGAGATTTGGATCAGAGCCGTCCATTGGATTGACCGATCGAGCGAGTGGCAGAGGATGTGGACTACTGACCTGCAAGGGACCATGAAAGATCTGGAGCATCAGACTGATGTGATCTTTAAATTAAAAAACAAAAAAGACTGATGTGATCTTCAATACCATACGAACGGCTTGAAATAAATAAAAAGGCAAACTAAGCCCAGTCTCTGAGTTTAACGTTCAATCTCGCACAGACTCATATTTCTAAAATTATAATATCAAAATTCTTGAATTTTAATAAAATTATTAAATAAGTTTTTTTTTTTTTATCATTAAATTTTTTTAAAATTACCGTTTTACACTTGCCATTCTCTCTCTCCTGCTGATCTGGCTCATGCGCGCGTGCGCCGGATGGGGAGGAGAGAGAGAATGGCAGAGGTAAAATGGTAATTTTAAAAAATTTAATAATAAAAAAATAAAAAATTACCTATTTGATAATTTATTAAAACTCAGGGACCCCGATGTTATAATTTTAAAAATGTGAACCTGCGTGATATTAAGCGTTAAACTCAGGAACCTGGGAGTAATTTGCCCTAAATAAAATTATAAATATGTTTAATATGAGGTAAGGTTAATCTATTAGGTATTTATATAAGAAGTAAAATAGATTAATTTTTTATATTAAAATTTAAATAAAATGTGAAAATTTATTTCTCTTATTTAACATTTATATTAGCTTTGAGAAGAAGTGTCCTTAGGGTGAGAGTAGATAACCCTCATTAATATTTGAACGGCTAGGCAACGTTCTTGCGTCAAGCCAAGTTTTTATATTCAGTACCTTTCTTGCCCTTAGGCTAGGTGTCATACAATGGGGACAAAGATATGATATCACAAGAGTTACTGGCTAGTGATCTGTTGGCCTGGTAATATTTGACTGGCTCCGAGTTATTCAAGTTTGACGCATAATTCAGTCAGGTCCTCTGATCAGTCAAGGGAGTGTAATTTAAGTGGCCAGTCAGCAAATTAGTCCACATTTAACACTAACAAGTTTGGCCGATTTAGTTGATTTGTCTCTTAACACTTAATATATATTTTGATCAGTGATTGCTTATGCCGAATGAAATAGTGTGTTTAGGATTATTTCGATAGAGAAGATCAAAGTCAAGTGATGAGATTGCACTTGAATAGAGCTGTAAAGTCTTACTACTATTCATTCATAAATTACACCATATTTAGTGGAAGACAAAGGTTACAATGGGAATCGAGAACTCTATGGTGATGCATACAAATCTTTAGCAGATTCCCGAAAGTTGTTTGTTGACAAGGAACATTACTTTCTTTATCTATCTTGAAGACGATGTTTCTTTAAGGAAGACATCTCTCTTGAATAGATTGATTGTAGTCAACTCATCACGTCTTGATGCTTCATAATTTTCAAGTTTGTGCTGGGTCTTGATAATTTGGTCACTTTTTGTAGCTTTCATAGCAACAACTTTCTCGAAGACATTGCAGAGAACATGCCGGTTCAACTGGTTGAAATCTAGAATCCCTTAAGGAGATGGATTTGTTACGTATTTCTAATTTCATCCTGCGATCAATGATTTCATCGAGAAATCACTAAAGAATGATCGTGCAACGTACAATGCTAATCAACATAATTCGATAAGCATATGATTAATTACACTGGCACATCATTATTATTCTCAATATTATATATCCAATAAGATGTTTCTGTTTTTGCGTCTACTTTGCGACAATGAGAAAACATTTGATTGACATTATTTTAGCAAGAGAAATACTATTTGTTGATAAAAACTGTTAAAAAGACATTGTTAATTAGTGTAAATACTTAGCTAGAACGTGAGGAAAAGGACACTCCTCAGTAGAGAGGCTACCTAACTAAGAAGGTGATTGATTAGGCCTGGCCAAATAGATAATTACAATTAAAATGGTGGACCGGGCTGCCCGCTTCATTAAAATTAGGGCAAATTGCACTCAGGCCTTTGCCTTTGAGTTTAACGCTTGATATCGCACAGGTTTATATTTTTTTAAATTATAATATCGGTCCCTGAGTTTTAATAAATTATCAAATAGGTCTATTTTTTATTTTTTTATTATTAATATTTTTAAAATTACCATTTTACCCCATGTTTCTCTCTCCTCCTGATCCTACGCCCGCGGGCGGCCACCCGCGCGGCGTGTCCCACCTTGCGCTGTACCGACCCGCTAGCGTTCGTGAGAAAGCATCGGCGCCGCGCAGCCCGCGCGCGTGCTCCGAATCAGGAGGAGAGAGAGGGGCTCAGGGGTAAAATGGTAATTTTAAAAATATTAAATAATAAAAAAAGACCTATTTAATACTTTATTAAAACTAAGGGACCTGATGTTATAATTTAAAAAAAGTGGACCAGCGTGATATTAAACGTTAAACTCAAAGACCTGAATGTAATTTTCCGTTAATATTATTATTTCCTTAAAAAGAGCTTTATTCGGGGACGTGCTTTAATTTAGAGAGATTTAAATGAAAATTATCTTAATTATCAAAACTTTATTATTTCACTATTAAAAATAAAATATTACATATATATATATAACATTAAAATCTTATTAAATAATATTTTAAAAAATAAATTAATTAAATTACTGATATATTTTTATATGTCTTATGAATTACTGATATTCATAATAAAAGCTTTCATCTTATAAGATTGAATTTAAAATAAATTTTATATATAACTAATGTACGAAACAAATGATAGTATTTAGAGTACATTGTTAAAGTTTAGTTTTAATATTATAGTAATTTAGAATATAAAATTTAATATTTTGAATTATAAATTATGATTTTAGTACTTAGGATTTGGAGTATAGTATGAATTTATTTAAAAATAACATGTAATTTATAATTTTATAAGATTTTAGTGTATTATGTGTAATATTTATTTTTAATAATAAAATATGTAATTGTATATAATTAAATTGTCCTCCATGAACATGCTCTTTTAATTTAGGGATAATTACCTGCATGCCACACTGTTCACTTTATTTATGTGTTACTCATCATTCTTAGTTAATTACGCTATGCACACTCAAAACATTATAAAATATTACATACACACACTTAAGTTAAAATTTAGTCAAAATCTATTTAAAAAAAAATATTTCGTTAGTAAATTATTAAAATTATATTTTTACCTTTAATAGAACATAATTTTTTTCTTCCTCGATGTCACACTAAAGCGCTGATCTGTCCTAAAATCAATTCATGTTGCGGATGTTTTCTTTCCTTACCACAATCTAAACATCAAAGTTTTAAGATTTTTATTCAAAATATATTTAAATATTTTTAAAATAATATGATGAACAGTTCAGATTTTTTGTAACCTAACTATATATAGTCAGATTATTGGAAAATTATAATTGCTCATTACAAGTGAAAGTGTGTGTATATAAGATTTTATAATTTTTGAGTGTGCATAGCATAATTAACTAAAAATAGATAGGTAATGCATAAATAAAACGAAATTATGTGGCATGTAGTTAATTATCTCTTTAATTTATTGTCTAGTAATTTTGTAAATAGTTTTATGAGAATTCACAGTTATTCCCACCTATACTAATTTGAATAAATTTGTTTCGGAGATCACTAAATAAAAATAATATTACTTTTATTTTGAGATATATATATATATATATATATATATAGTATGTAAAAATAATTGTATTTAAACTTTTAAGATTGGAAAAGTGTTGTAAATTAGTGCTAATTTTTTAAAAATTTTGATTTGAGCCTCTAAAATTGTAAAAGAGATATCTTTTGATACCAATAAAAACTTAATTTTTAATTTTTTTATTATTATGCCGTAAAATTATTCCAATCATTAATATTTTGATTTTTTAAAATTTGAGATTTGAATAAGACTTAAATTATTATTTATTTAATATTAAACGCTGTGTATGATGTGAATCACAAAGTTAATTTTAACGTAGGGAAAACACGATGCAAAGATCGTTGATAATTACTTCAAATTATCTTACAATTCTATGAATCTTGCATAGTGTATCAATTATTTTTTATCAATCCTTGCGTTTAGCATTCTTAACAATTATCAAATGTCGTTGGGGAAATGTAACTAACAATATAATAATTGTTTTTGATCTATAAATTTATTTTGTGTTAGTTTTCTTGACTGACGTGACTTATATATTTTTTTTTTTTTTGATATTTATAGCTATAGAATTAGCCTTATGGCTCTATTTGGTGTGAAAATCAAAATAATTCTAATTTATAAAAAATAATAAATAAATATTTTTTTTATCGTTCTATACAAATTTTGATATAAAAAATTATTATTTTACTTCACATAATAATTTTTTTTAAAAAAATATTTATTTATTTCACATCTTAGATAAAAATATTTAAATCGAGTATTTTGATGTAGAATGTAAAATAAAATTAATATTTTTATTGAAAATTATTGAGTATGCGAAGTAAAATAATATTTTTTATATTAGAATTTATGTAGAATGTTTAAAAAAATTAATTTATTATTATTTTTTTTAAATTAGTATCATTTTAGTCCTGATTTTTAGTCATCGCACCAAACAGACCTAAATTTGAATAGCTTCAATCAAGACCATCGTGGATATCACGGCAACAGCATGGGACTTCAACCACTGAAAAATTGATAGGCGAAGCACAAATTTCAGTCTTTTTGACTCATTTAATTACAACAAAAAAAATCGATTTCCAATTCTATCGATAATGATCAAGTCCCAAATAATCATGCAACCAAAATTTGTTTGATCGTAAAATAACTGTGACTAATGAATGATTGTCATTAGACGACACAAAATGAAAATGAAAATGTGACTGATTAGTGTTCGAAGTTCGTTATGACATAAGAACAATAGTTATCAGTTGTTAAATCAGCAAATATGTCCTAATATGCAATAAATAAGCTACAAGCTGCCGCAACAATCAATTGCAAAACATCACAATGCGCTCACTAACTGAGTGGATCTATTACTAATCGATCACCAATCGCTAGAATATGGAAGTATCTATCTTGAACCTGTTGCTAATTCATTGCTATATAAAATGACAAACAAAAAAAGAAAAAATATATTTTTCCTATTTGTCTAAATACAATACACATGCAAAACTCACATGGTTCATATATAACACTATATTATCTTACATATTCAAGACAAATAACACTATTAAATACAAAATTAAAAATATTCAACAACATTCACATACACAATAATATTCATAATCAAATATGACTTATCAAAATATATTATGATTCCGGAATATAATGTGTAGTTCAAAATTATAGTAAAAGAAAAATAAACTAATCATCACTATCATCATCAAGATGTCCTTGCATATGAGGAATTTCATCTGTTACATAGATTTGATAGTGCTAAATGAATCACATTTGCAATTCACCAAGTTTTGTTCAATTTTTTGTGAAACTCATTTTATGTGTCTTTTAATGGGGCGATCATCCTAATAATGAGAGTTGAGTTATTGGATTTTACTTGTATTAAAAGAGGAAGAAAAAGACCAAATAAAATATAGTAAGAAATTATCAAAAAGAATTTCACATATTTGGAGATAAATGAGAATTTGTTATTTGATAGAACACAATAAAAATAAAGCATTCATGTATAAAGTTCAACCCCACCTAACGGGTTAAAGGCATAGTTGTTATTGTTGTTGTTATATGAGCATAAAATAATATTTCTATGCAATTATTAATTTCACCACTGATGAAGCTAGGATGAGAATCACTGTGAACTTCACTAAATATCATGTAATTGATTAATAATGATGTGCTTGTACTTTTTATCATGATGTTGGTGGAGGATAATAGAGAATAAAAAGTTTGTACTTAGCAAGGTCCGACGATAGATAAAGGGGTGGATGGTGGCAGATATCAATAATCAGAGGGGACAAAGAGCGATCAATGTCTGATGGCAAGTACAATCAGAAGTGATAAAGAGGAAGATCTGGTGATTGTAATTGATTATCGGTGTGCAAAATATTATAAATTTCAAACTAAAACCCGCATCATTGGTTGATCAAAGGAGTTAGATGTTGGCAAAGAGTAGAGGGTGGAGGCATCATATGAAGGTAGGTGAATAAGGACAATGACAAATGGCAAAAGTCGAGAACATCAAGAAGAGGTGGTTAGAAATAGTGACTGAGTCAACGACGTGTGATGAAGGCATTTAAGAAAGCCAATCGGATGCAAAAAAGAAAAGAAACAATTATAAATAAGATGTATATATACTCATTGAATTCTAATAAAATAATGAAAGAATTATGTTTCATTATTTGGTCTGTTCTAATTATCTAATCTCATTGATAAATTTATATTAGATAATATCAGTTACACGATTCATGATCGAACAACCACCTACATTGCAACATTCCTTCTATTTTTTAGCCATGATAATTAAATTGTGGCAAATTATTTATAAATGAGTGAACTCTTGATACTTCAAATAATCCATCACAAGAGGGCTTGCATTATGTTTAGGTTGCTAGCATGTGACTATCAAGTTTAATACATAAATTAGAACATTAGATCAATTGATAATAACTAAACAAAAAGCATAATTATTAGATTAAAGAGAGATTAGTGGTTATAGGGTGATTATATAAGAAAAATAAAAACCTGGTGATTAACTATAGGTAATTTATTGGAGGATTATATAATTAAATTGCAGGAAATATATTTTTTAACATCACATATCATATATGCACTCACATGTATAGGGATGGTATACGAAAATAAAGTGATTGGGAATTTTATGACAGAAATAAAATATGTAGAGAAAAAGGAAATTAATTCACACTTTGCATTTTTTTTGAATTTTTTTAGATGATTACTTAAATCTTTCTAGAAAAATTAAATATTATCTAAATAATATTTTTTTATAAAATTTAAATTACAGATGTAATTTTCAAAATTTTATATAGTATACACGTAAATATTTTTTATTTTTTCAATTTCACCTCGCATTTTTTTCGAAACTCGGCCGAAACTTAGGATATTATAAAAAGTAAAGTAAGTATATTACATGCAATAGTCATTGAGAAAAGTGCAAAATTCAAGTGAGATAATTGTACTTTCATTCATTTCTTGCGCTTTTTCGGCATCGGCCCAGGATGGCGATGACATCACGCTTGTTGTGGAGATAGCGCAGGTGAGGTGGGCTCCACCAGTGCGCACACCTGTCGGCCACGTAGGCCTAGATCTCCTTCATGCAAGTCATCGCTAAGTCAAATTTTTGAAAACAATGCTCACCGTCAAGTCATTAGTCATCTCATCACATCCGTCCATCCTTCTATTTTGTATGTATTTAAGTTTTTTTATTTTTTTATTTTGTAACCCAAACATTCTAATTTGCTTACCTAATTGTCAATTCATAATTTCCATCAAAAAAAAAAAACATCTGTCAATCCATAATTTCAATCAAAAAAACATTTGTCAATTCAACAATTTATTTTATATAAGTCATCTCACAACTGTGCTCTTTTGAGCCTCACATTTATATTTTATTTGATTCAAATTTAATATGCAGTAATTTTTTAATTTTTATTTCATGATTAAAATAAATATAATAAAAGATAATTTCATTTCATGTTATATATCAAATTTAATTTTAAAAATCAAATTTATTTTATATCTAACATAAATTTTAATAAAAAAAAACTTAATTTTTAAATTTATAACAATTAATTAAATAAAATTATAACATATTATAATAAAATTTTCTTAAAAATAAATTTTTCACCAAATCACATCTTATCATCTTGGTTATTCCAATTCTCTCTTTATTTGACTCAAGAAGTATTATAGTTCTTCTTCAATTTTAAATTACATATTTTATTTTCTCAACTTTTCATATTTTGAAATCATAACTTAATTATATCTTAATATTTCAAAATTTGTTCTTTATTGTTCATAATGCTTCAGTCAAAATATTTATGATTTTAAGATATACATATTATTTATTTATTCAAGCGACTACATTGAAAAGGGAAAAAAGCAACAATATTTTGTTTGTCAAGATGATAGATAAGGTACATTAAATTCGGAGTATATATGAGGCTCAAAAAAATAAAATAAAAACATTTGTGTTTCTCTAATTTGAAACTCGAAATGCTCTAATTGAATTGAGGATAAAAAAGATAATTTAGATAAATTTTTTTCAAAAAATATATATAATATAAAATAAAGTGTGTTAATTATAGTAAAAATTGTGTTGGATATTTAATAAAATTAATTAATTTATAAAAATTATGTTGAATGTGAAATAAAATAATTATTCAATATTAAAATTTATGTTGGATGATATATAAAATAATTTTTATTTTTTTTAAAATAGATTAAAATTGTTAGCTATAGCTGTTTTAGCGATGACTTCTTTTTGCGAATTAAATGGACCCAAAAATTTAACTTTTTGTTTCAAAAAAAAAGATGAATGGATACTATTTCTATCTTCTATTTTGCCCGGAAATTATTTTTTTTGTTATCATTTTAACTCAATTGACCAATTTCATGTGTTTGAAAAAAATGTTACAAAAATCTTTTATAATAAGAAAACATCGATGACATAATTTTTTAACACAATTGAACAATTTCAAGATATAGCCTCAATTTTTTGGATGATAATAATGGTAAAATAATTAAAATTTTAATAAACTGTCAAATAATAATATCTAGGGAGATTTGTACTAAGAACATTTTAATTATAAAAAATTATATATTTTATAATAAAAAATAAAATATTACGCACAACGGTACAATATATTGAAATATTATAAAATTTCATATTTCATATTATATTTTTGAAAATAATTATAAGATAAATTAATGATTTATTTTCATAAATCATGTTCTATTATGCATGCTTCACAATTCTATAATAAAATTTTTATTTTAATAAATTGAATTTAAAATAAATTTTATATATAATTAGAGTATAATATGATTTTATCAAAAAATAATATAAAGTTTATAATTTTATATTATTTTAATGTAATTTATGTAATATTTTATTTGTAATAATTATATATATTTAGAAAGTAAGTAATTTTTTATAGTTAAAATAAATGACTTAATAATAATAATAGTAATAATAATAATAATAATAATAATAATAATGGTATCTATGATATCATCTAACCGTAAAGTTAATCTTTAATATTTTCATGCAAAAAAATCTTTAATAATTTAAAATAAAAAATTTCTCTAAAATTAGGATTGAACTAATTCTACATGCTCGATTTTGAGCTAACTTGAATTCAATTCATACGAAAAATAAATATAAGCATGTTTATTTTACATTTATGAAAATTTGATCTGCAATTTTAGAAAAAGTAGGCCTTAAATATTTTCTATTCATATAAAATTTTATTTATATAAATATTATATATATATATATAGAAAATTCTATACGCAATTTTGAGCTAATTTATATAATCATATTTTGAGTTAGTCAGGACTAACTTGAAATTAACTCAAAATTAACTATGAGCCAATAGCTTTATCTTGTGATTCGATTTAAAAATTTTGAATCAATTTTAAGTTAATTCAAAAATTAAATAAGTTCTAGTTGAGTTCTAAGTTTAGAATAGTTGTAACACTCCTAGTCACTTCAAGCCCATATTCAAATCATGTTGTATTATTTTATTAATTTTGTATTATTTTACTGTTTTGAATAAGACTTGATGATGTTTCAAGAAATATAGAAGTAAATTTTATTTTTATTAAAATTTAAGATTTTTTTTTTAAATTGTTGGATCTTGCACCTCTCTCCTTTCATGTGCTTAAATTCTTGTCAACATGATCATCATCCCAACTTGTCAACGGACGTGTAGGATGCATAAAATATTTAACTTTTTTTCGATAGAGTTTTTTGTTTTATTTTTTTTTGGGTAGAGTTGAATATTTAGAAAAGACCAATATGTTGAAATACAATACATCATGAAATATTTTTATTTTAATTTGCATTTTAGAGTAAGAAGATACTCATCTATAGAAGTTACAAAAGTAAATAGAGCTGGTGCGCACTTATGATCATTTTAAATGTTAATAAAAAGTACTTTCATATGACAATCTTATTGCGATGACCATTTAATGGTAGCAAAATTACAACTATAAAGACGTTGGTCGCAGTTGTAAGTCATAAATGCTCATTCCTATTGTAGTGTACATAAATCTTGTATGCTACGTAATGTTATAAGTTCTAAAATAAACATGATTAAAAAAATACATATATTTGTATGATTAATGTTTACTAAGCATTAATTGAAACTACAATTCCTAAACATCGCATTACAAATGTGAATATTTCTCATTCTTTACACCTAAAATAATGCTAGATCAATCATCTAATAAAAAGATATTTACGCATAGATTTGACATTGTATCACTAGCATATGTGTGGCAGCTAAAGAAATATTATTCTTGATGTGCCAATAACTCCTCAAAGCTAACTAGCTTAACCTTGCCCACAAGGTTCGAAAATTGATGTTAACGTTGTTAGTCTTCTAAAAAAAATTGTAATGACTATTGTGTTTTATCAGAAAAAGTTATAACTAGATTTTTCAAAAAATATATATAATTATTACTAATTGACATGTCAACATACAACTCCAAGCTTTAGCCAGTCAAAATGCTATTAATGCTCATTATGACGGTCCAATTAATCATCAAGATGGTGAACCCACGTGATTAGTCCGCAAATGCTAGCATACTAAGTTTTAACATTGAACATTTGGAGGCCACATGTTCACATCATGATAATTGACGGTGATAATAGTGACTAGGAATCAAGATCCACTATATAATCGTTTATCTCAAAAAAAGAATAATCTTAATGCCTATAAGTACCCTTTTCAGATTATCTCAGAGAACGATTGACATATTTGACAATTTGTAAAGTCAAATCTATTGCATTTTTTTCTTTTTTTCTTGCCTTGCCTTATGGCAAACCTCTTAATTTTGAGTAAGCGAAATCTTTTTGTTTCGCTCATCAGCAAACACAAGGGAATAATTTCCTGAAACACCTTACATCTTATATATATAATGCAATCTTGTTCTGCTTTTTGCTGCGGGAAAATTCTGCGCACGACTAATTTTAAAGACTCAATCCAATTTCGTCCATCAATAACATTAAATTTCAATTTCCCAGATTTAGGATTTTTGCTAGGCATGCTGCCCCTACAAGTCCCATCTAACACAATATACAAATAGTTTATCTTTGAACCAAAGTCTGAATTATGAGTAGAAAACTAGGTTTCATGATTATTAACATAATAATTATGTGGGGAAGAGATTAGTTGAAGAGGCATTTATCATTGACCATGTGGCCCTGTGGTGAAATCAGTGTCACTTCTGGTCTCTTCTCTTGAAGGAATTTAGGTCGACCTTAATTCCTCATCTTTGGTCTTCACCATTTGTTTTCTTCTGCCGACCATCAAATCCCACTACCCCTTCTTTAAATCCATAAAGATATGATTTATATCATCTAAGGTAATGAATTGTTTATGTAGAGGGCATGTACGTATTGAGTTTGGTGTGTCATTAGTCCATTGAAAAAAATATATATTAAAAAAAAAACAGATGAACATAAAAATATCATGATGAAATCATGTTAGTACTAATTCTTTTATTTGATTGGTAGATGACTCATTTGCATTTGCAGTGCAATACTTAATTGATATGAAAATTAATGAAAATAATAGCAAGTCAAATGCATTTAAGGCGCATTTTGTTTAATACTGTTTTAATGTTATGTCATTGTTAGAACCTTCTCTAACATCCCTTACCGAACAGCAGCTCAACAACAGCTCCTTGTCGAACAGCTGCTCAACAGCAGCTTAACAGCAGCCCCTTGTCGAACAGCGACTCAAAGAGATATCACAGGATCGTACCCTCCGTACTACTGTGTCAACTCAGCATTTAAGATAGCATGGGAGCCCACTCCCTAATCGTCCTTTACAGGAGTAGGTGTCAGATGTAGCAGACTAAACCTACTATGTTCCCTCCTTTCTAAGTTATAAATAAGGAGGGATTGCTCTCTCTAAGGACCCTTTCTTCCTCTCTCTCTCTCTCTAGGGCTGAGCTGCCTCTATCTCTCTATCCCTCTCTCATACTTATTCGATATTCATTTAGAGATCAAGCTTTGTAAGAGGAGATTAGATTAGTGGATTCAAATCATCTGGATGGCATCGTGGTAATTTTTTCCCGAACACTCGGATTTTCACGTAAAAATTGTTGTCTCATTTCTCTCTGTTGTGATGCATTTTTTGCATCAACAGCCATATTATTTGTCGCATTTGTTTGACTTGATAACATCATAACATTTGTAAATAGTCTCGTAAAAAGTTATAGACATATTACTCAAAAAATGATATATATCTAGACAATACATGACATAATATTAAAATAATAATAAACTAAATGCCCATTCAAATAAATTAAATTAAACAACTTACCCATAGTGCTAGCTTTTTTCCAATTATTACCTATTTCAATAGCCAATATAATATTTAAGGCATTTGAACTTTGGGATTTTTATATGCCTATTACCATGAACATAATATTGTTGACAGAGGATAGGAATTTGAAGAAGATCAGGAACGAGAAGACAATAGTCACACAGATGCTCTTTAATTTGTGAAGAGAATACTACAATGATAAAGATTATGAATATTAATCTTGGCTAATACTGATAATATGGAAGTTGACGCTAATAGTATCACGTGAGTTTAGAGTTAGGCAACGTACAAGCTGATTCTTCTACAAGCAAAGTTGATAAAAATGCTGATGCTAAGCCGGCACTAATATTCTTAACCATGTTGGCGTCGACTTCACCTTGAAGTAAGGGACTATTGTCGCTATATTGATTATTTAAATAGTTATATTATCTCTAAATTATTTTTCATTAGTTCATTATCATGATAAAATAAATGTTGCAGAAATGAAGATGTTAAGGTGGATGTGTGGATATACACGAAAGGATAGAATGAGAAATGAGTATATCCGAAAAAAGTTAGTGTTGCACCAATTGAGGATAAACTTAGAGAAAGTCGGCTTAGATGGTTTGGACATCTAAATCGTAGGCCGATTGAAGCTCCAGTTAGAAAAATTGAGTTATTAGATTTTACTCATTTACAAAGAAGAAGATGGAGATCAAAGAAGATATGACAAGAAACTATTTGGAGTGATCTTAGTTACTTAAACTTAGATAAGAATTTGATAACTGATAGAGCGCAATGAAAACAAAAGATACATGTAGCCGACCCCACCTAGTGAGATTAAGGCAACAACAACCAAGTGAGATTAAGGCTTGGTTGTTGTTGTTGTTGTTGTTCATTATCATGATAATAGAAAATCAGATAATAATTTTTTTTAAATAAAGGGACACAATAAAATCACATAGTAGATTCCTGCGGGAAATCTGCTCCAGCATACGCAAGTGATGTCATCAATGATGTAATAATCGCAAACAATTATTATAAAATAGTTATTATTTCGCACCCTACGGCAATAATTTACATCGGTGTGCATGGTGGAGCCAAAGTAAAGCCGAGCACGCCGCAGCCTCACACGTGCGAGTTGGCATGGGGGCTGACTTTCCCTCGGCGATATTTATTAACTTTTGACGACAAGATATTTCAAACCTTCAATTCTCAGTGGAATTTGCTTTCAACTCGTGACGCGTCAGTTGATATCGTCGCCGAAAAATTCAAACTCGGATTTGAGAGCCGTCACCGTTAGTCAACGCGGCGTGCGAGTAGTGCGCGAGCACGCGCTGCCAGATGCTGACACGTCACCTCTCCGAGCTGTACGGTCAGGATTGTTTAATTAAGGAATAATTAATTCCAATAAACATAAATTAGCGGTTGATAATTTAAACTAATTGACATGCTTAATGATTCACAATTTTCTTATCCAATAAATAATAATTATGCAGAAGTGTTAGTGGGATGACAAAGTCTGCATTTTGCCTAATCAGCTGGCATTCATATAAGTTAGATTATAATCATTAATCATTCATATTAAACATGTTAAAAATAGAAATATCAAATATAAAAAAAATTGGCATTTAACACAGCACATGAACAAATATTATAATCAAAAGGGTAAATTACACCCAAGTTCATGAATTTAAGACTTAATAACGCATAGGTCTACGTTGTACCATCGGGTTCCTGAGTTTTAATAAATTATCAAATGAATTTTTTTTATTTTTTATTATTAAAAATTTGATAATTTATTAAAACTTAGGGACTCCGATGTTATAAGTGTTAAACTCAAAGACTTGAGTGTAATTTACCCTAAACAACAAAAATGTGTGATCTATATGATAGTATTATTATAATTTTATTAAATTAAATTAAAAGTAATTAATGTATAATATAAAATAATAATTATGGAAATATCAAACAAAAATTCTCCACAACCAAATTTAAAAATTAACCTCAAGACATATTTAAAAGAATTAGATTAAATTATTATCAAGTTGAGTCAACTCTGATCTGAATCTGAGGTAGGTCAAACTTTGAATTAGTACTTCAAGTAAAAAATTAATTATTTTATTTTACAAGATCGTTGAATTGAAAGTTCAATCGAATTTGATTTACCTTGACACATTAATAGGCCTAGCTAAACTAAATAATAAAAAAGTAATCATTTATTTTTAGAAGCATAATTAATGCTCGTGCGTTTAACTTTGAACTGAGCATCACAGGTAAAAAAAGATCAAACTAAAGTTTGATGTGTTTCACGTTTTAATCAACTTATCTGATATTCCAAAACGATAATTCATTTGATTTTGACTTTGCGGAAAAAAAATGTATTTTCTTTGACGAGAGTGACATTTGTGCAACAAATTGAACTAGAAGTCATTAATTGTGAGTTGACTTTTATTAACAAAAAGTATAATGTTTTTTTTTTCATCTTAATAAATAATTTATTTCACACACATCCTCCACTTAAAGATTTTAGAGAATTCATATTTCTTCCACTCTTGAGAATTGACCTCTTTGAAAACTTTAGGGATGAAATTTGGAGCCAAGTCAATGAATTAACTTTTCTTTTTTTTTCCTTTTCTTTTTGCTTTAGCACTCTCAATGCAAAATAATCTCAAGGGTTGACTTGGTGATTGACCAAGCATCACTCTATTGTGTGCTAGAGCTGGTTGGCTGTGGGGTCCATGACGAGGAAAAGACTACAAATTCGTCAACCCTTGCATCTGCGTTATGTTACAATAATAAAGTTGTTAACTTGGTTTGAAAATCGAAGATTAATTAAAAATTAAATTAAATTTTGGATCAAATCTAAATTAACTCAATCGAAGTAAGGTAACTAATGGGCTTTTTTAGCTCAAAATTTTTATCAATATAATTAAGCCATCTAATTGATTTTAAAATAAAATAAAGGCACGCATATATATATATATATATATTTTTTAGAATGGTTTTTTTTTGTTTTTGGAGTAGCCTAATAGTTGTAACATTAGAATAGATCAATTTTTTATTAGATCAAAATGGATGCACATGATTTTAGTTGATTAAATAAACAAATATATTTATACTTAAGATTGTAAATGAAAGATCAAAAATTTGGATCTTGGATCTAGCTTAAGTTAATAGCAATTCCCAAATGAGCCAGACCAATCTCTGATCAAGACTAGATTGAACTTTTTTTTATTTTATATTTTAGATCAGATTAAGATCAAATCGAAAACTTTTAATTCAATCTTCAATTAATGTCAGATCGGCTCGAAATCGGATCGTTAAATCCCTTCAAAGAGGTTTAGTCTTATCTTATACAACATAAATTTCAAGGCAGTGTATCCTAAATACTACTTAAAAAAATGTCCCATAATAATATGACAACATTTTACAGGTATTGATGGCTTCAACTAGTGTAAAAGGTCAAAAAGTTGTCTTATGTCTATTATTAATATTTTGTTGTGTTCCTTTCTTCACTCTCGCACTCTATCCTGCACCAAATATTGAAATGCCGAGCTCTCTTGCTTGTGTTGATGACTAATCGATGTTTACTATTGGGTTCTTGTTGATGTTAAGTGTTCGCCACTAGACTTCTTCTTCTAATCAAATTCCGCTTGATCCTTGTCCTCCTCCTCCTCCTCCTTCTTCCTCTTCTTCCTCTTATTCTCCTCCTGATCTTGTTTTCATCAGCCTTCTCCTTCTTTGCCTCCATCTTTTAGTTGATCGACCTATTACCTTAGTTCATTGTTGCGGATCAACTAGATCTTTATTAGTTGGTAGTTGTCACCAACTTGCTGACCACTTTTGAGTGACCGATCGTGTATTAGCTAACCTTTTGGTATTTGGATGGTCTCTTACTTGAGGCCATTGCTAGGTACCAATTAGTAGAGTTCTTTTTATTAGCTAGCCACCTCAAGATTTGAACTCTCACACACATGAAAAGTCCCTCTCGATATCTACATCTCTCATATGGTGTAAATCCTATATTTTTGTTGTTTTCTCTAGATATCTCTCACTCTTACTGTCTTACACCCGAGGCCACCACTACAGATAAATCATAATTCTTTTCCAATAGCCAGTTAGTTTTGATCATTAGTCAGTTAAATTTTTTTTAATATGTAGCAAATAGATAGCTAAGTATCAATAATTAGTTGAATTACTTTGATATATTATCTAATAAGTATACAGAATAATGAATTCAGTTGAGTTGCTTTAATATATAACAAATAGTTGTCAAAAAGTAAGCAATTTGTTAAATTGCTTCGATATATAGCTAATCGATATCTAGCTAGGAGTAAGTAGTATATTAAATTACTCGATTTACCATCTAATTAATAGTTGTATTAAGGCACGCATATTCAATCAATGAGTTTTTGGGTATCTCGTAAAAAAGAACTAATATGTACTTGTAGATTAAAAAAGACTTATATGCTTTCAAGCAAATTCCTAAAAAGTAGAATAAGCAATTTGACATTTTTATATATGAGAAAATTTTCATTTAATGCGAGACAAATTGTTGTTATAATTTTAAGTGCAAGCATGAGAGAGATCTGCAAACTATATCAACAATAATCTAAGCAATTTAAGATGAAAGATTTGATCAGTGCAATGAATTAGATTCCTAGGATGCAAACCATAAAAAAGAAGTTTGTGAGAACTCTCACATCATCTCAAGAGAATACATTCAAAAAATACTTGCGAGATTAATCATATTTTCTCTTATTATTCAGAATAGTGCTACTTTCTTTTAGTATAATTATTATTTTTTCTAAATTTTTGTCGTATTCTTATAGAATTTGTTGTCAAAATTGAATTTTTCATCACTAACAATTCTTAAGTTCCTAATTTGCCCCTTTTTGAACCATCTTAATACTTATCTAATTATTTCTTTATTTTTTTGGTTCAAAATGAAATGACAAGAGAAAAAGAAAATGAGGGCTAATATAGGCGTGATTAGGAACATTAGAGAAATTAGAAGATAATTAGGCCGCATTACATCATAATGACAAAATGATTCAAAAGGTATTTAACTCAATACTATCTTAACATTATGTCACGTTGCCTAAGAAAATAATTATTTAATTTGATGACATCGATCTTTAAAAAAAAAAATTAAAAATTTATAGAAATATCAATCGAAAAAAGATATCTAAATATAATAATATCTAAATAACAATCAACTAAACGCCCTCTTAATTGCATTTTAAGAAAGTGAGAAACCTAAAGGCACAAAAGAATCAATTGAAGGACATATCAGCTATTTACCTAATTTCTTATCAATTTCACTGAATACCAAAAACCTAACATTAAAAAATAAAAAAAATAAAAAAACCCAAAATTCTTATTGGGCCTCCATATATGCATGCATTTTTGAGCCCAATATTGAAACGAACCCCAACTCAGCCGGCCCATTTACTTCCCAATTATCTCTCACATAACATATATAGGGATATCCCTGCGTATACAATCCAATCGTACAGCAAAAAAAAAATCTAATTTATAGATAGACATGTTCGTACGTAATTCTTGACATACATATATATGAGAATACACACATATGATGAACATATATAAATATATACATGTACATATACGTATATACTGTATTATATATATATATATATATATATATATATATATATATATATATATATATATGTAGCTAAATTTTTGTATATATAATAGTATAAAATAGTTGGTTTCATAATAGTTATATGAACTTTTGGCAGTGCAATTGGAAAAATACTTGAGTTCGGAGAACTCACCACATCACCATTTTATACACTAATTAAATGGCAACAGCTGGCAGTGGGCGACCCACTGCAGTTAGGTTCGCAGATCGATGTACTTGTTATAGATATAAAAGTGCTTATTATAGACATAAAAATGCTTGTTGATTTATGCTTATAACAAGCATATATATTTATATAATAAGCACATTTATGCATATAACAAGCACATTTATGCATATAACAAGCACATTTATGCCTATACAACCTATAACAAGCACCTTTATGCCTATAACAGCCTATAACAAGCACCTTTATGTTTATAACAAGCACATTTATACTTATAATAAGTACATTTATGCCTATAATAAGCACATTTTTGTCTATAATAAGTATTTTTATGTCTAAATATGCTTGTTATAATCATAAATGTGCTTGTTATAAGCATAAATATATATAACTAAGCATCTTTATGTCTATAACAAGCAGATTTATGTTTATAACAAATACTTTTATACCTATAACAAGCACATCGATCTCCAAACCCAACTGCAGTAGGCCGCCTGCTGCCAGCTGTCGCCATTTAAGGTGACGTGGCGAGCTCTCCGAACTCAAGTATTTTTTTCGTGCAATTGACATTAAAATAAATTGCTGCAGGAATTTACGTATAAATTTAAGTGCATATTTCATTTATAAAGAGCAGTTATTAATTCTGATCATGTGAGAAATGCGTCTAAAACTCTCTTCCAATAAATTATGAGACAGACTGCAGCACAGCAGCAGTACGTAGTTCTTTAATTGCATTAATTTAAGTAGATGAAACCCAAGCCCTGGCATAGAATTTAAATAGAAATCTAGCACTGCAGGAGGCAGCTAGCGTTCGAGAGCAACTCTTCTTGCTCCATCGACCATACAAATTTAATATTAAAAAATATATAAAATGTAAAATATTTTAAATTTTAATATTCGTATTTGTATTAGATGTAAAATAAAATTAATTTTTATAGTTGAAATTTGTATTTGGTAAAAATTTTGGCTCGAACCAAATGAGGCAATTTGAGTGAATTAATTTCATGTCTCACATACTACATGCATGCATGTACTTAATAGCCAGCTAGCTAGCTAGTGGTGGTACACTTCACTAATTCAAGTACACGATCAAAATAATTTTTTTGAGTATTCATCGATATATGTTTGGAGTTACTCATGAGCAGTGCTAGTAATCTAAATAAAAATATGAGTATTTACATTGAGAATATTTTAAATACTAAAAATTATGTTAAAATATTATGTATATTACATTAAAATCTTAAAAATTATAGGATTTATAATACTATTTTTTGATAAAATCGCACTGTACTTCAAATTTTGAGCTCTAAAACTATGACTTATAATTTAAAATATTAATTATATTAAACCTTACGCTTTAACACTATAGTTTAATATCGTTTGTTTCATAGATTTTTTAGCTATATATAAAATTTATTTTAAACTATATCTAATAAGATAAAAAGCCTATTTTATCGGCTTGTAAATCATACACAGTAGAATAAGATTTATGAAAATATATTAGTAATTTAATTTATTATTTTTAAAAAATATTATGTGAAATATGTAATTTTATAAAATTTTAGTATGACATAAATAATATTTTATTTTTGACAGTAAAATATGTAATTTTTTATAATTAAAGTATTCTCTGTGTAAATTTTCCAAAAAAATAATAATAATATTAAATTAATTTTTATTACATTTTATATAACTCTTAATATAAAAAATCTACTTTATTTCTTATACATTATTTTCATGACATCAAGTAATTTTATTTTATATGCGTAGCATGATATATTAAAATAATTCAATTAAATAGTTATCTAATAATAATAATAATTTAGTAGAAGAATGTTTATATAAAACTATTAAATATTGATAAATCAAAGACTTTGAAATAGAAATAAAATTCTCAAAATAATTAAAGGAGCATTTGGTTCAATATTATCTTGATATTATGTTATGTTATATAGAGAATACAATTATTTAATTTAATAATATCTGCGAATAATCTTCTATTAAATTATAAAATTATTAGTTAAAAGATGATATCTAGATGTCATGATATAATATTAAAATAACGACAAACCAAACGCTCTCTAAGTTTTCTTCAAACTTCATTATGCTGATCAAAGTTCGGCCGTGTATGGCACATATACCCCAAGAACAATCGATCAACTGAAAAAAAAAAAAAAAAACACAATCAACGGCCATAAGGTGCTGATTAATTAATTTATGATGTCACGCTCAGCTGTGGGCATGCATTTATATATATAAATTACAGACTGCATATTAAAATAGGATAATTATTTATGTACCACACTATTTCGTTTTATTTATGCATTACTTATTCATTTTTAGTTAATTACACTATACACACTCAAAATATTATAAAATTTTACATACACACATTTTAACTTATTTCTATTATAATGAGTAATCATAATTTTTTAATAACTTAACTATAATTAAATTATAAAAAATTTGAGCAGTTCATTATATTATTTTAAGGATATTTAAATATATTTTCGGTGAAAATCTTAAAACTTTAATATTTAAGTGGCGACAAAGGAAGAAGACATCTGCGATATGAATTGATTTTAGAATAAATCAGCGTTTTAGTGTGATATTGAGGAAGAAAAAAATATATACTATTTAATGATTTATTAAAAGAATATTTTTTTTCAAATAGATTTTAATTAAGTTTTAACTCAAATGTGTGTATGTAAGATTTTGTAATATTGAGTGTCTATATATAGTGTAATTAATTAAGAATGATCGGAGAAAATATAAATAAAATTAAATTATTTATATATAAATAAATTATTATCTAAAAGAACAAACGGTCTATAACCCCTATGAGCGTTCTTTTGGCTTAAAATTCTGTCAGTCAGCTAGCACGTGATATCTGTGCTGGCCACATTTTCCTTGTCTCATGAGTGTGAACCAACTATATATAATAAATTATAATTAGCCAAATATAATAAATTATATTAAGCGTAGTTTTCTTCCTCTACCTGCCTCATCGATCTAATGATCACTAGGGGTGGCAATATATGATCCGATATGTGAACTTGATTCGAACTCAATCGGAAATTTCAGATATAGATCATAAATTTTAGGCATAATCAGGTCGGGTAGGGTTTGAGTTAGGCATTTATTAAAAAAATATTCTATAAATGGGTCGGATTCAGGTCATGGGTTTTGGCCCATTAATAAATGGGTCGAATTCGAGTTGAGGCTATTTGGGTCAGGTTTGATTCGGGTTCAATCTGAACTCGACCCGTCGACCCATTTTGCCTATTCACCACTGCCCCTATTTGCTTGTAAGATTTAAATTTAACAATATTAAAATTAAACTTAAATAAAGATATTTTTTATTAAAAATTGTGAATGATGTGAAATAAAGTTAGTTATTATGTTTGGATTTGCGAAAGATGTGATATAAAGTTAGTCATTATGTTGGAATATGTGAGTGATGTGATATGAGTTAGTTATTATTTTAATAATGTGTGTAGAATGTGAAATAAATTTAATTTTTAATATTAAATTTTATGTGCGATGTGATATGTCAGATTATAAATCAGATTAATTTTAAACTTTCAAACAAATGGGACCTGAATAATTAACGATAAACTTTATAAATTTCACTATAAATCAAGTGATTATATCAAGCACTCGAAGGTTTTTTTTAATTATTTTTTGTATGCCTTTTTATGAAATAGCTAATTTCACAGTACTAATCATAATTAATTAGAATGTTATGTATTTATGGTATTGTACATTATATTAATATTGAAATTAATTTTATTTTATATTTTTCACACAACTTTATTTTAAATATTTTATTAATCTGAAAATTAATAAAAAATATTACATCAAAATTTATCTTTTACCTAAATTAAAAATAACTCATAAACAAACAATCAATATATATTGCATATAATAATTATACGTATGAACGTGGGCATGTGTGCTTGTGCGTGTGCGCATCATCCAAATCTTTAGATAGATATATTAGAAATATGTTGTTCATGGGTATTTTAGTTTAAATTAATTTGCAACTCAATGTAACTTTAATTTCACAAAAACTTTTGTTTTCAGCTTTAAATTGTGCATATACTGTTGCATTTTGGATGATAAATTTTTGGGCAAATGTCACCCAGGTCTCTGAGTTTAAATTATAAGGGTTATTATCACACAGGTCCACGTTTTTTAAATTATATCATCGGGATCCCTAGGTTTTCAAAATATCATCTGGGTCCTTTTTTATTTTTTTTATTATTAAAAAATATAAAAATTACCATTATACCCTTATCCTCCCTCTCTCCACCAGATCTGGCATAATGTGGGAGAGAAATATATGTGAGATAAGGCTGATGGATCTAAAGGTAACGGTAGTGTTATATTAGAAATAAATGAAATGACGTGACCAAATAATTTGCAGAACAATGTCAACTCATCAAACCGCAAAAGTACTTGTCCTTAATTCTTAGCCTGTGAACGAGTCGGAGTTCGAGGCAAAGTTTTTTTACCAGCACAAATTTTAACTATAAAAATTAACTTTATTTCACATCCAATACAAATATGAATATTAGAATTAAAAGTATTTCATATTTTACACACTTTCTAATAGTAAAAAAAAAAACTTCGAAACCAAATGAGGCCTTAGTAGTTGAGCATGTGATGAACCATCCAAAGCTCATATGAATATATATACATAGAAAATTCTAAGGTGTCCAACCCGTAAATTTTATATTTGTGTACAACCAATTGACGATAAAAACCTAGCCAACGTAGAGAAAGCGCGAAAAGCTACCTAGGCATAGAATGGCAAAATGGGCTGTAGCTTTATAATTGAACATGAAATCATATCGTATAAGATGATGAGTCGGTAGCATAAAATGATAAAATATGTTGGCAATCACTGACATTTTGTAGTACTATACGTTCAAGTAATTCTAGATGCATGAGTTTCAAAATAACTGTGCAATTAAAAAAATAATTTCTAAATGAGCAAATAAGAGTTAAATTAGTCTATATTTGGTACAACTGCTGTAAAAAAATTAGGGCAAAATTTTACTCAGGTTCCTGAGTCTGAGTCTAAGGGTTATTATTATACAGATTCATATTTTAAAATTATATCATCGGGGTCCCTAGATTTTCAAAATATCATCTGGGTCCTTTTTAATTTTTTTTAATTATTAAAAAATATAAAAATTACCATTAACCTTACCCTCCCTCTCTCCACCAGATCCGGCAGCCGCGCCTTCACTGTGCCGCCCTGCGCGGCCTCCGGCGGCCTCGAGCGGCCGCACGACACCGGCCACCTGCGGCTGGGCGAGGCCCCCTAGCTGGCGCAGCAGCCTCCATCGGCCCGGCTGCCTCGCCGGCCGCGCAGCGAGCCTGGCAGCCGGGCCGCTGGAGGCAGCTGCGCGCCGCGTGGCCGCAGGCGTCCGGTGTCGTGCGGCTGTGCGAGGCCGCGGAGGCAGCGCCGGGCGGCGCGGCGCGGCTGCCAAGATT